>JAMXBB010000001.1:89146496-89338622 GCA_024138015.1 Lumnitzera littorea | reverse complement strand
GGGGTTGTGTGGGGGAGGGGGGGTGGGGGTGGGAGGGGGGGGAGAAGGAAGGTGACTACCATCTGTCACAATGTTGCCTGAGGTCAAGCCTTCATAGAGGGAATGCAAGGACCTCCATAACCTGTACAACAGCTGTGCAACTGCTACTACACAAAAAAACAAACATGTGGTTTTACAGCAGGCAGATACCTCTAGATGTTTGTTCACTAGGCATGCAACAATAGCCACCAACTGTGACAACACCCCCAAGTGTGCATTTACAAGGCATGTAACCACCAGTTTGATATCCCCCTTCACATGTGTGAAGACCTCCACTGGATGTGTAACAGCCAACAGATGGATGCTGGGCTGTCACTTTGCCATCACCACATCGCTGACCGGCATCCTCTACCAAGTTGGCAAAAAGATGTTAAAGAAAAAACCCTAACCCCAAGCATAGGTTAGCAGTAGTCTCTCTCTCTCTCTCTGTGATTTTCTTCCTTTTTCCTGTTTTGTCTTGTTTGGTTAAGGCTCCAATACCATGATATAATAAGTGAAATAAAGAAATGATGTCTGAATATTGTGCATTGCCAGTAACTATGGGCATCTCTCTCTCCTTCTCTTATATATATATATATATATATTATATTAATTAAATATGTCTCTTACATAATACAGGTGCACATGTCCAATATGAGACTAGACACGCTACTTTGACCACAATATGTCAAGAACCATAATTATGTTATTGTTATCTATGATGTCTTGCAAGGGTTGATCTAGCTGTCCTGCCTTTTCCTACAGAGATTGGGATGCTCAAGTGAGGAGTTTTCTATGGTCTAGGTTAAATAGTGTTATTTTTGGACTATGAAGAGTACTGGTTATACTTATACTATTTTCTTTTTCCTACATTGTTTGAACTCCAGATTTAAGACTCAGCATTAATTTATCGCTCATTTGTGGTAGTGTTCTATTGGCACAGAACATTTTATCTGCACCAACTTTTTAGAGTAGCAACAGCATGTGCTGCACTTATTCACCATTTTTTTATCGTGATTCCTTGGAAAAATTCCAGAAGTGGCAACTTGCTTTTGATATTTCTCAAATCCTTGTACCCTTTCATGAATGTGCTTGCTGAAGGATTTCTTGGTATAATTGATCTTCCAGTTTATACAGCCGCAGTTTCTTAGAAAACCTGATGGAAACGAAAACTTTCTAGCATATCAAGCTGGTGGCCTGCAAGGGATTCTTGGAGGCAGCAATGTGTCTCCATCTCCTGGCTCCCTCCAAGCACCCCAACAATCTCGAAAGTTTGTTGATATGGCTCAACAACAGGCTTCATCACAGGATGGACCAAATCGAAGACCTGGGCCTGACCAACAAATTCTCAATCCAGTTCACCAAGCGTATCTTCAATATGCTTTTCAAGATCCACAGAAGGCTGCCCTATTAATGCAATCATCACAACAAACTAAACCAGAGATGTTTGGGCTTTTATCTGGAAAGGATCAAGAAATTCGGGTGAGCAACTTAAAGCTGCAGGAACTAAATGCCATGCAGGCAGCTAATCAGGCTCAGGCCATGTCAAAGAATTCATCTGATCGTTTTGCTGGTGGTGAAAAACAATTAGCCCATATGTTTCCACAAGGCTCTGAGCAGAGAAATGAGCCAAGGCCACCAACCCAACCAACTGCTATGGCACAACTGACTCCAGCTAACATGATGAGGCCTCCTCAAGGTATGCAGACTCAACAAAGTGCGCAGAACATGTCAAATCAGCTGGCAGTGCAGATGCAGGCGGTGCAAGCTTGGGCATTGGAGAACAATATTGATCTTACTCAACCTGCAAATGCAAGCATGATGGCACAGCTCATTCCGCTTATGCAGGCTAGGATGGCTGCACAGCAGAAGGCCAGTGAAAATAATTCCAATGCACATTCATTGGTGACCCCAGTCTCAAAGCCACAAGCTGCTTCTCCATCAGTTGCAAGTGAAAGCTCTTCACATGCTAATTCACCAAACGATGTTCCTGGTCAACCAGGTTTGGCAAAGGCAAGGCATGGGAATCCTGCTGGCCTCTTTGGATCCGGTTCGGGTTCTACAATTGTCAGCAATAATACCATGATGATGCAACAATTTCCAGGCCATGGAAGAGAAAACCAGGCACCCACAGGAAAATCTGTTGGTATTGGGAATGGAATGCTGCCCATGCTGCCTCCTCAACAATCAACAAATGCAAGCCAGGCCATGGATCAATCTACACAAGCAAAAATTCCATTCAGTGGGTCTGAACCTGCACAAGTGCAACATCTCAGACAGTTGAATCGATCATCGTCGCAATCTTCAGTTCCGTCAAATGATGGCAGTTCAACTAGCCATCCTGGCTCCCAAGGTGGAACTCCTGTACAGAGCCCACAGCAGTGGGTTGGCTTTACCAAACAGCAATTACATGTGCTCAAAGCACAAATATTGGCATTCAGGCGGCTAAAGGTATGTATTGCTCTACCTGCCTCTCTCTTGTCTGCACAAATTTATAAACAGATGTGTGCCTGAGCTAATGCTCATGGATATGCATGTATGTGATCTCTACCCATTAACACTACTTAATGGAAGGTTTTCTTAGGCTTTTAACCCATTCTCTGTTTGAATGTTGTAATTCTGCCAGAAAGGAGAAGGTACTCTTCCACAGGAACTTCTCCGAGCTATTGCCCCTCCACCCTTGGAAGTTCAGCTGCAACAGCAATTGGCTCCTGCTACAGGAAACAATCAAGATAAATCTGCCAGTAAGCTCACAGATGATGCTGTGAGGATACCAGAGACTACGGAGAGTAATGCTCAGAATTTGCAGTCACTCCAAGCCCAACGTTCTTCCAGGGAACAAGCTACTGAAGCTGAGGAGAAGGAGACTGTATCCATGGTTCAAAACCAAAACGTAGCATCTGCCGTGAAGGAGCAGTCACCTGGAGTGTCTACTGGAAAAGAGGAGCAGCCAGCAAGTGTCTTAGTCAAGCCAGATCAGGATGGTGAGCGTGTGGTGCAGACAACTCCTGTCAGGAATGATTTTTCGGTTGATAAGGGAAAGGCTGTTGCATCTCAAGTTGCTGATGCTGCACAAAGTAAGAAACCTGCACAAGCTAGTGGGGCTCCCCAACTAAAGGATGCTGGCTCAGCTCGGAAGTACCATGGTCCGTTGTTTGATTTCCCTTTTTTCACAAGGAAACATGACTCTCTTGCTTCGTCCACGATTCTTAGCAACAATAATAATCTCACACTATCATATGATGTCAAAGATCTTCTGTTTGAGGAAGGTCTGGAAGTGCTTAAGAAGAAACGAGCACAGAATCTTAAGAAGATTGGTGGTTTGCTGGCAGTAAATCTAGAAAGGAAGAGGATTCGGCCAGATCTTGTTCTACGCTTGCAAATCGAAGAGAAAAAACTTCGCCTTTCTGATCTACAGGCGCGGTTAAGGGATGAAGTTGACCAACAACAACAGGAAATAATGGCGATGCCTGATAGGCCATATCGGAAATTTGTCCGGCTGTGTGAGCGTCAGCGCATGGATCTTATGCGTCAAGTACAGGCCACTCAAAAGGCTTTGAGAGAAAAACAACTTAAATCCATTTTTCAGTGGCGTAAGAAGCTCCTTGAAGCTCACTGGGCTATCCGGGATGCACGCACTGCACGTAACAGAGGTGTTGCAAAATATCATGAGAGGATGTTGCGGGAGTTTTCGAAAAGGAAGGATGATGATCGGAATAAGAGGATGGAGGCTCTGAAGAATAATGATGTGGAACGATACAGGGAGATGTTGATGGAGCAGCAAACTACTGTTCCAGGTGATGCTGCTGAGAGATATGCTGTTCTGTCATCATTTCTGACTCAGACAGAGGAATACCTCCAGAAGCTTGGGGGTAAGATTGCAGTGGCAAAAAATCAACAAGAAGTGGAGGAGGCAGCCAATAATGCTGCTGCTGCTGCAAGATTGCAGGTATTGCATCACCTTTTCCTGCATGTTTTCATGCAATCTCCTGTCTTGCTGATTGAATATTTTTTGTTATTATCATATGCTTGTGCATATAACCTCTGGACCTTATATTTTGTTACTATTTGGTTGAATAAAGGGACTCTCTGAGGAAGAAGTTAGAGCAGCAGCAGCATGTGCTGGAGAGGAAGTGATGATACGCAATCGCTTCATGGAAATGAATGCTCCTAAGGACAGTTCATCTGTGAGCAAGTACGCTGTGATGTATTACTTGAGTTCTTATTTGATGGGCTCTTTGTTTAACAAACACTTCAGCAAATGTATTTGCATCATGTACCCTTCTTTTCTGGGTGCTGTTATGCCCCACTTAGCGATTCTGTTTAGCCTTTAGGCTGTGATCATATAGGACAGGATTAGGATGAGTAATTTTCTTGGTTCCTCACTGCAATACTGCATCTCTGAATCACAAATTTAACTTATCAGGATCTCTCTTGGAACATAGTGAATTCAATTTACTTATCCAGGGGGAAAAAAAAAAAATATTGAATCCAATTTCTTGTAGGTTATTCGACTTTTTATATAATAAAAAAAGTTGTGGTTATGATTTAACTACTGAAAAAGCCAAAGTTTCCATTAACATTCAGTCAAGGTGGGGATTTTGAAAGCGCTTCTTCTTCTTGTTGTTGACAGATATTACAGTCTTGCACATGCTGTTAATGAACGGGTTGTGAGGCAGCCTTCAATGCTGCGGGCTGGAACCTTAAGAGACTACCAGCTAGTAGGCTTCCTGCTTTGATATTTTCACTTCTAGAGTCTAATATTTCCATGTTCTTTTATAATCTTTATTTTCCTTTCTTTCTATCCATGTCAAACCTTCCCTTGTTGTGCAGGTTGGTTTACAATGGATGCTTTCCTTGTATAATAACAAACTAAATGGTATCTTGGCAGATGAGATGGGCCTTGGAAAAACAGTGCAGGTGAGCCTTATTACTTGTATTTCTCTCCTTGCTTATGTGGAACATGGATGCTTATTGGCACTTCTAGAAGTTCTTCATTTCATGCATGATGCATGCTTTCTTAATGAAATGTTCATCAAGCTCCTTGTGTACCCCTTTGTTGCATGATGAACTCTGATAGCATTCTGGATAGTGCTTTATTATTATTATTATTTATCAATTCTTGACTGTATATTCTATGAAAGCAGGTTATGGCATTGATTGCATATTTGATGGAATTTAAGGGGAACTATGGACCTCATCTCATAATAGTTCCAAACGCTGTCTTGGTGAACTGGAAGGTTTGTTTCTGTTGTTCTTCATAAAGTAGCATAACAGTGACTTCTTCCCTTCACTGGGCAATATTTTTTCATGACAAGTACTTTATTATACAAGCTAACTCTAAATTTTTCCACAGAGTGAGTTCTACAATTGGTTGCCTTCAGTTTCTTGCATTTTCTATGTTGGTAGCAAGGACCAAAGGTCAAAATTATTCTCTCAGGTAAACACTCCTGTTTTGGTTTTATTTTTGCAATTTTGTTGTTGTATCTACAATGGATCTCACCTGAATTGCTCCATCTATCCTCCTGTTGCAGCTAAATAATGTTTTTAGTTTTCCCATACAGGAGGTCCTCGCTATGAAGTTTAATGTTCTTGTTACCACTTATGAATTTATCATGTATGACCGATCCAAACTTTCAAAAGTTGATTGGAAGTATATCATAATTGATGAAGCACAAAGAATGAAAGACAGGGAATCAGTTTTAGCTCGTGATCTTGATAGATATCGCTGCCAGAGGCGTCTACTTCTAACTGGAACCCCATTGCAGGTTTGCATTGACTACTTGATAGTTTTCTGTTGCCACAAGTTATGTAATTTGGATATTGATCTGGAAATGCTGGTTGGTTCCTTGGATCATTGAATTGGCTCAACTTACTTAAATGTGTATAACATTTAATGATAAAAAAGTTGTGTAATTTGTGACCCATGTTGATGTCATTCTGTTGCATGACAACAAATATTCAGATATTTTGTTGCGTCATGTCTTCCAGTGCCTTGCATCTCATTTTCTTGCATGGATGAAAGAATTGTGAGATGAGATAGTTCTTGGTTCATGATGGCTTTGCTTGGCCTGTGAAACCTGTAGCCTTAGAGATTCTAATTTAGTCTAGCCCTGACATTTGTAGGTATTAAGGCTATGGGTGGGAAATGAGAATATATTTGTCTTAAATCTGCACAAGCTTATGAAAATAGCCCATAGACTTCTCTTATCTGTGCTATCTGTTGCAGAATGATCTGAAAGAATTGTGGTCTCTATTAAATCTGCTCCTGCCAGAGGTTTTTGATAATCAGAAAGTATTCCATGACTGGTTTTCAAAACCTTTCCAAAAGGAAGGTCCGATGCCAAGTCAGAATGCAGAAGATGACTGGCTTGAAACGGAGAAGAAAGTAATTATTATTCACAGGCTTCATCAAATTCTGGAGCCATTTATGCTTAGACGCCGTGTTGAAGATGTGGAAGGCGCGCTTCCCCCTAAGGTATACAATCATGGCAATGATCTTCTATTCCAAACTATTGCATCCTGTTGCTGATAACATCTTTCTTGCAGGTTTCCATAATTCTTAGGTGTAAAATGTCTGCAATTCAGAGTGCCATATATGATTGGATTAAGTCTACAGGCACTTTACGTGTAGACCCAGAAGATGAGAAGCGTAGGGTTCAGAAAAATCCAATATATCAGGCTCGGGTTTACAAACCTCTAAATAATAGATGTATGGAGCTTCGCAAAGCATGTAATCACCCTTTGCTGAACTACCCATACTTCAGTGATCTCTCAAAAGATTTCCTCGTGAAATCTTGTGGGAAGCTGTGGATTTTGGATAGGATCCTTACAAAACTGCAAACGACAGGGCACCGTGTACTGCTCTTCAGTACAATGACAAAACTTCTTGACATATTGGAGGAGTACTTGCAATGGAGGAGACTTGTTTACAGACGTATTGATGGAACAACTAGCTTGGAAGATCGTGAATCAGCTATTGTGGACTTCAACAGCCCCGATTCAGATTGCTTTATCTTTTTGCTTAGTATTCGTGCGGCTGGAAGGGGTCTTAATCTCCAGTCTGCAGATACGGTCATTATATATGATCCTGATCCCAATCCTAAAAATGAGGAGCAAGCTGTTGCAAGAGCTCACCGTATTGGACAGACCAGGGAAGTGAAAGTAATATACATGGAAGCAGTCGTTGACAAAATCTCGAGCCACCAAAAAGAGGATGAATTGCGGAGTGGTGGTATAGTCGATATGGAGGATGACCTTGCAGGAAAGGACAGATATATGGGATCCATTGAGAGTCTCATAAGGAATAATATTCAACAGTATAAGATTGATATGGCTGATGAGGTCATCAATGCTGGTCGCTTTGACCAGAGGACCACTCATGAAGAGCGACGCTTAACTCTAGAGACATTATTACATGATGAGGAGAGATACCAAGAAACACTGCATGATGTTCCTTCGCTGCAGGAGGTGAACCGAATGATAGCTAGGAGTGAGGAAGAAGTTGAGTTATTTGATCAAATGGATGAAGAATATGATTGGACCGAGGAAATGACTAGTTATGAACAGGTTCCCAAGTGGCTGAGGGCAACCACAAAAGAGGTAAATGCTGCAATTGCTGCTCTATCGAAAAAACCATCAAGGAATACAATATTTGGTAGCAACCTTGGGGTGGGATCCAATGAAATGGGTTCTGAGTCTCCTAAATCTGAGAGAAAGAGGGGGAGGCCCAAGGGTAAAAAGCATCCCAATTACAAGGAGCTGGATGATGAAAATGGCGAATATTCTGAAGCAAGCTCAGAAGAGGGCAATGAAGACTCTGTACGTGAAGAAGAGGGAGAAGCTGAAGAATTTGATGATGACAATTATAGTGGTGCTGCAGCAGAAATATTAAACAATGAGGAGCAATTGGAAGAGGATGTTCCAGCTGCTGAAGGGGGCAATGAATATCCATGGACATATGAGAGGAATTTGAATAATCATATACTTGATGAAGCTGGTTTGTCTGGTTCATCTGCAGAAAGTCAAAGATCTATTCCAGTGGTATCTCCTTCGGCTTCCTCACAAAAATTTGGATCACTATCTGCGCTAGATGCAAGGCCTGGTTCGCGATCTAAGAAGCTGGTATGTGCCTCTTCCATCTTCCCCTGTTTATTTTTCTTCTTATGCAACGAGTTAATGGCTTTTCCTTTCAATCAATTTACAGCCTGATGAACTTGAGGAGGGGGAAATTGCTGTGTCTGTTGATTCTCATATGGATCGCCAACCATCTGGGAGTTGGAACCATGACCGGGAAGAAGGTGAAGATGAACAGGTTTTGCAACCTAGGATCAAACGGAAGCGAAGTATTCGCTTGCGGCCTCGACAGGCAATGGAAAGGCATGAGGAGAAATTTAGCAATGGGACGCCATCGGGACAATTTGCCGATTCTTCTCTGTTGCCCTTCCATTCAGACCATAAGTATCAAGATCAGCTGAGAAGTCCTGAAACTAATGCATTTGCAGAGCCGAAGGTTCTCAGGCATGGTCAAAGTGATCCATCCATTAAAAATAGACGACCAGCATCGTTACGGAAGATAGCAGATACATCAAAGCTGCATGTTTTGCCAAAATCAAGCCGTTCAAATTATACCTCTTCTCCTTCAGATGTTTCTGCTGAACGCATGAGAGAGAGCAGGGAGGGCAAGGTTGCAAATCCAGCGGGGGCTTCAAATTTTGGGCCAAAAATGTCTGATGCAGTTCAACGGAAGGTAAAAGATTATTCATCTGATGAACAATTTCTGTTTGCTAAGGATCAAGCATTACATTGCTTTAAGAGTGGAATTGTTACCTGGTTGTATGCCATGTATATATCATTCTGCTTGCACTTATTTGGCTGTAATGATGCAAGTTTCTGGTGATTTTGTGGGTGGAAGTCCTGTCTTGAGGAATGGAAATTTTTGTGGACAGTAACCCATGCATCATGGTCTCTTTTGGTCCTTACTGAACATAAAAGCTTTTAGCCTTCTTTCTATTGCTCTTAATCCTCATTAGATTTCTCCATGTAAGTTTTTGTTGATACCAGTTTTGTGGTGATAACTATTGTCATGAATTATATCCTCTGGCAGAGATTCATGGGACATTTGGTTGGCTGTTGCAATTAACCACCGTTTGCATTTTTAGGGAATTGACTGACCATGTTCTTTTGCAGTGCAAGAATGTTGTCAGCAAATTGCAGAGGAGGATAGATAAGGAAGGAAACCATATTGTGCCAATGCTAACAGATCTCTGGAAGAAAACAGTAAATCCCAGTTATGGTGCTGGGAGCAATTTAGATTTGCAGAAGATTGAGAAACGTGTTGACAAACTGGAGTACAATAGTATAATGGAGCTTGTGGTAGATGTGCAGTCAATGCTAAAAGGTGGCATGCAGTTCTATGGGTTTTCTCATGAGGTTTGTCCATGACTTTATTTGTGATACTGCTCCATTTTCATGTTTTGTGTTTGAAGTTTTGGGAAGCATGATTAGGATACTCTATACAATACTTCCTTTCCCTATGTTGGCAAGTTCTGTGTAGCATATAACTTTCTTCCCGAGCAAGGAAGTGGCAATTGTTGTATTAAACTCCTCCTAATTGGACATGGTGTTTGATGGTTATTGCTTGATAGGATCGACATTTGCATATATAGTAGAAGCTTTGTTTCTGATTATGCTTCATCGTTCCACCACCTGTCCAACCCCACCACCTCCCACTGCCCCCCCTCCTTTGTGCCACTCCACTTCTTTTTTTATTTTTTTTGACTTTTATATTGATATTGTGAAGTTGCTGCAAAATGCATAAGTTTGTTTTTCCATCTGGTTACTTAAGTTATGGCAGCAAATTAGGAATTTTAATAGAGCAGATTGGATGAGTTCTTATAGTTTGGAATAGTTACAAGGGGTATGGTAGCAAATTGGGAATTTCGGATAGTTGCCATCTAGGATGTTACTTCCATTTTCTCAAGCCTATTAGGACTCATGATGTTTGAATAGAATGTCGTCTAGTCTGTGGTAACTGATGTGATTTCTATCTATTATAGGGGTAACTAATTTCTCTTATCCTCCAAACTTGAGAATTGATTCAATAGGGGTGTGCTTAAGAGATTAGGATTGTGAGATTGAACTTTATAGCAACATATGTGATTCATTAGAATTTACGAGGAGGAGGAGCTTGTCTCATTACTTTTTGTCCCCCTCCCGCTAAAAGAAATACCCAATGGACTCAGCAATTTTTTAATGTTCTTTTTTGTCTTTTCATCGAGTAGGATTCATCTACTATACTAGCAAAATGTAGATAGATACCAATCTGGTGACAAAATACATTAAGATCTTTTTAATTTTTTTTTCCCTCTCCTTTTGCAGGTCAGAGTTGAAGCTAAGAAAGTACACGATCTCTTTTTTGACATACTGAAAATTGCATTTCCAGATAATGATTTTGCAGAAGCGAAAAGTGCTCTCTCTTTCTCTGGCTCCATGGCTGCCTCAACCTCTGCTTCACAGAAGAAAGGGACTACTGTTGGCCAAAGCAAGAGACACAAACCTATAAATGAGGTTGAAACTGATACAAGCTCTCCTGCAAAGCTACCAAGACGTGGACCCTCTACTAGTGGTGAAGACACTAGGATCAGAGTCCACTTGCCTCGGAAGGAATCAGGCTTGGCAAGTGGAAGTTCAAGCACAAGGGAAAAGAATCGACAAGATGATTCTCCTCTACTGACTCATCCGGGAGAGCTGGTTATCTGCAAGAAGAAGAGGAAAGACAGAGAGAAAATAATTACCAAGCCAAGGACAGGATCATCTGTCCCTGTTTCACCCCCTAGCTTGCCTCGCGGTATGAGAAGTCCTAACATGACTTCTGTCTCAAAGGATGGACGACTAAGTCAACAGAGTAGCCACCAAGGGTGGACAAATCAGTCTGCACAAGCAACCAACAATAGTAGCATGGGAAGTGTTGGTTGGGCCAACCCTGTAAAGAGGTTGAGGACAGATGCTGGAAAAAGGAGGCCTCCCAATTTTTGACTTAATGCTAGTTTTATGGAATTTGGGAAATAGTGGTGTTGAAGCCAAGTTGGCATCCAGAAATCTGGTGAGATGGTATAGTTTAATAAATTAGGCGTTGTCCTCTTCACATTGTTTGTACAAATATCACAGTAACCCCTGGAAGGGAAGGGAGTTGACGAGGGTTAGAAGTTTAAAAAAGTTGTATCTGATACAAGTTTTGTATAAATTTATGTACATGGAACTCCAGATCAATTTGAAAGGGGCTAGTGGGTTGCATGCTAGTGGTGCCACCCCTTTCCTTGTCTATGGCCTATTCGTCTGTGGCTGTTGTAGTTTTCTTCCAAGCCCTTCGCTTCTCTTTATATCATTCCTTTATTTTGGTCTCATACAGGTATATTTGCTAACCATGTAAATCAAGTACTTCACTGGACACAGACGCAGACACTGATCTGAGCTGTCTCAACCTCAAACCTATTTACTATCTCCACTGTTCCTGTTCCATAAGAAAATTTCTATCTCCTAATAAGGCGGATTACTTATGGCTGATCGTGGACTTTGGGGGTATGTAGATGCTCATGGGATCTGATGGGAGTAAGATATTCTGGCAAGTTGTCGTTCTCAAGTAACTCATGGCATTGTGATGACAGGTTTCTAGCTCGTACAGAACTAGAGATTGCTTCAGAAGGGGGAGTGGATGAATCTAAGCATGGATTACACGTCTTCAGGAACCGGGAACAAGGGGCAGAATGACCTCTCGATCTACTTACTGTGGTCCAGGAGGAAAGATATTATCTAGGCATTCCATTGAGGGACAAGAGGTGGAACTAACTGCTCCAATCTTCCTGCCAACATTATTATTTTTCATTAACATTTTTCCTTTTATGATTTCCTGCCTAGCCCATTGCGTCTCCCAAAGTTATCTAACTTTAGAGATGTTGGCATGTTACCAGCAAATCTTCTTGTAGCGTTGATCCACATGCTCATAACAATAAAATAGCGATATGTTGTTTATATTTCTACCGAAAGGCCCAAACTAGGTTGGCATTTGTGTTTTCGTTTTACTGGATTTTGGTTAAAATGTCTCAGATACAAATACGGTCTTAACTTTTCTAATCATGTACAAATGGAAAAAGTGAAAAATGAGCATGTAGAAAAGCAACATTCTCTTGCACCTAAATCAATGATGTTTCCATCACATAGCGTTCCCTAGGAAATTGATCCACCAAATGCCTAAAGGGTGTGCAATCTACTATGGCTTTCTATATTGCTTCACTTAGAGACAGGCCCTTCCATTGCACTAGATTTTCTAAGAATGACCATTAGCCTAGACTTCATGTTAGGCACATCTAAAATGTCTTCTTTGCCTCCTTCCTGCCATTTAATCTATTATTCTTGGTTATTCGCTTTCTACTAGCTGCTAAGGTCTTCTCTCTTTTAAACTATCACATTACACGTCTCCATAAAGGCTTATATATTCCAACATTCCTCCAAAGATTTTCAAGGTTTGAAACATGTGTTTTCCTTCCTTCCTTCCTATACAATGCCTCATACTCTATCCCATCCTTTTTGATCTAGCCTCCTTACTCTAGCACCTACTTAGCCTGAGAACTTACGTTAAGCTTGTTTTGATATGCTCCAAAATTTCATCAAGTTTTTGGTCATCTACCTCTTGGTTGGAAGTACTTGCTTTTAATCTGGAGTTTCTTTTCTTCTTGACCAACTCTTCCCTCGATGGCTTAGGTTAGGGAAATTCCTTTTACGCCTTTGCTCAAGTCTTCTCCATTGTTTAGGCATGGGGGCCAATTTGTTCAATGTGTGTAGTGGATTTCTTAGGTCCCATTTCTCCAACTCTTTGCACAAAATTAAAAAACTTAAGGGTTTATCAAGGGTTATGGTTGATTGAAACCACACGTTGCCACTTCTCATCCATAACATTTTGTAGTTCGCAAATAGCACAATTTGGGCTTCATTTGATTGAGGAAGCCCATGTCTATGACTAGCTCATCATTATCTATGGGTCACTTCAAATCTTACTCTACCACTACACTAACCCACCATGAACTTAACATTTTGAGCTGCCTTAATAGTGTGAACTTTTTCTCTATTTATTGTTCTAGTTTGCGCTTACCCCTTTTCTATTGTGAGGCTTAGTTTTTTCTAGCTCCAATCCACCTCTCCTTACGTTGCCTACCTTCTCTATGGCTTTGATCCATCATCTCCACATCAAGGCATTTAGTTAATCTAAACTCCATTAAGCCCTTTGTTATAATCATTGTTTGGTTCCCATTTTAGCTCTAACCCTCTTTAACTCTACTTGGGCCTATCTTTATGGCCTACTATAAAATGAAAGCATAGTGTCCCTATCACTCATATAGAGAATCTATAATAGTAACTTTAAGAATTTCCACATATAATCCTTAATGGATGCCCTATGCTCTAATTGCTTAAGTTTAGCTTCAGCCTTCCCTTAGCATTATTCGGGTGGAATTAGGACCTCAATTTATCTTTAAATTCTTCCCAAATTTAAACAACATCGACTCCCTAAGTTACTTCATCAGATTTATGCCATCATAATGTGACTGCATGGTTGAGGAACACTGGAGTTACCTCATAATATATAGAATAACACATTTATTACCACTTAAATACTACATATTCATGCATCTTATTATATTTTATTGTGAAATTTTATCTAAAAATGAAATGCACACACTATACTCATTTATACAATTAATGAGAAATGAATAAAATTAGGGTTTGAATGGCTTATATTATGTTTGCAAATTCTTACTTCAATTATATGTTAGTTTGTAGGGAAATTTTTGTACTAGTGGTAAGAAAATGTTTGGTGTTAGGAAATGTATACATAAGATGCTGTGAGTGCAAAAGTACATGAAATAAGGAAGCTTAGAATGAGCAAATATAATTTCATTTTTCATTTCTATCAAAGAGAGCTAGAGTAAGTAGTAAACCTATTGTACGGGGTGTCGACATATAACTTACTTGATTGAATAAGTATTAAAAATTACAGGTGGGTTCTTGGTACAAACTTTTTGGAACTTGCCTCTACAAGGTGGGATATGGTTATAGAGAGTATTAGTTCTAGGGTACCATGTACTTACCTTAAAAAAATTATTAAATGATATTAATAAATCAATAGTAAATGGTAATATGATATTTTTTTGTCAATAAATGTTTTAGTAAAAAAAAAAAGAAAAGAAGCCCGAGGGCATAAGTTAATGACGCTAAATAGCTAAACTTAATGTTGCTTTTCTTACTTTATATTTTATATTTTTTACTTATTATTTTTTATTTTCCTCTCTAACTTTACGTTTTGGTTTTTGTTCCTTATTCTTTCTTGTTTACTTAATAAGATTATATAAATTTGAAATAATGAAAGTGGAAAAAATTACTTTTCTATTTTTCTAAAATTTTGCTATATGTTTCATAAGTTTTGTATATGAAGAACTTATAATGTTATGTATAAATTACCTTTTTAATATTATATAAACATGAAATTTATAGTAAAAAGAGCAATATTTACAAATTCTACAAGATATGTTGTACCTTACGAGCTTTACCCTTGTATGTTTTAGGATGGTTCTAGAGTACTTAAGAGTAGATTCAAATTTTAAAATTTAGGCTATATATTTTATAGGATAGGGTATGAAAATATCACATATTTTACTCATTATGTACACGTTCACCCATATGGAGAGCTACATAGAAGACAATTTTATATTTTCCATTTGACTTTTATGAAAGGAAGACACGTGGACCACTTCAATTTTCTTTTTCTCCATTCTAAAGTGAGAGACAAGACCTTGGGTTTCTTGAATTTCGATCAGTCTTAATTTTCCTTGTGCCGATACGTCAGAAAGAAAACGGCACAAACCATTATTATTGGCTCTTCATTTTTGTGGACATTGGAGGAATAGGGGGACAACAAGGCACTTCATTTTTCCACCCCCACTATAGTCCAGGTCGGACGAGACACAGTAGGCCTAGCACTAGTTTCTTAGGGTTTTTATTTTCATTTTCCATCTTCACGCACGTGGAGAGGCTGCATTTTAGATTAACCTGCAAGGGTCCAACTTCACTTGATATTTTAATTCTCTTTTTTGCCCCATTTTTAAAAGAAGAGGAAGCCGTAGAAACGAGGGAAGCGATAGATCTATGAGTAGAAAAAAGATTGAACAGCACCTCCCATTTCCTTTACAATATATGTAGTTTTGCTAAAAAATACGGAACCCCTTTGCCTCTAGTTCGCATTAGGCCTTTCTGAGGATTCAAAATCGTCTAAGTTACGCCAATTAACACATCGAGATGATGGGGTTGAAGACCCCATTGATGGCTTTTTCTCTACGTATTTTCCATTCCTTTGAACTTGTATTTTAATCATGCAACTCAATCGATTCTTGGATTTTATATTAAAATGTTAGATTGATAGTGACTTTGATTCATCATTATAGATAAGGTGATTCGATTACAACCATTACACACATGCATTGTGAGTGTCGCATTACACATGACTTTTGAGGAGTGACTTAGAATGATACTTAAGGGATAAGCAGGGAGGAGGAGTAGACAGTTTTAGGGAGCTCAAATACACTAATAATGTAAGCCCCACAACTAGCCATTTGAGGTTTCGATCGGTTGAAAGACTCGATCAAACCTAAATTATAAAATAAAACTAGAAATATTAGTAAAAAATGATCCCATAAGTTTGAATTTAAGAAAATAAGCAATAAAATAAAAGACTATAAAAATTCCAAATTTTAAATATATAACTCGTTATTTATCGAAAATGCGTAAAATACATTCTGATAATTAACGAATTGCTAGAGATAAATTATATGTATACTAAAAATAATAGAATGATCTAAATAATATTTAGGAATATTTATTTGTACTATATATGAATTTACATGTAGGTATAAATACGCGTAATTACTTAAAATACGTGAAATGTGCTAAAATAATACTAAATACTTAAAGAAAATTCATAATTAATTAAGGAAAAATAAAAAAAAAATTAGGAATGATCCAAAATTGGGTCGTGGCAGCTGGGAAAAATAAGAAAAAAATTGACCAATTAAATTAAGACAATACAAAAGCCAAAAATTAAGGGATAAGGCAATTGTCTTGTCCAATTTAATGCACAATAAATTCCCTAAAACTCTATAAATAGGGAAAAAAAATTCAGAAGCTCATTTGGACAGTTAGAAATCAGAGAAAATTAGGGAGAGGCGAAAATTGAGAGAAAAATTTGAGTTAGAAAAAAATTAAGAAAAACTGTGCAATTAGAGCCATTAAAGGGAACCCACACCAGACGAGTAGCTGAGAGTGGACGGCCACCACCACCACACGGTGGTAGCAGTGCCCATACCGGCCAACAAGGCCTCGGTGGCTGGCGGTGCCTGGAGCTACCTAAACTGGTGAGTCCGATTTCCAGCCTGATTTTATGTAATTTTGTTAAAAATAGTAAATATTCTTAGGAAATTATGAATTTTGTTATTCTAGAATATTTTTGTATGTAGGTTTTTATGAAAAATATTATTTTGATAAAAATATGTCTTATGATATAGGGTCCTTAAGAAATCATGCAAAACCGAACATATTTTAGTTTAGAAATAAATGACCTTAGGAGTGTAGTTTTGAACCCAAAATTTTTGTGTAGATTACTTAGATGATATAGAACAGTGCTATGAAGCTCGTTTTCAAAAATCAAATTTTTGAAAATTTTAGATAATTTTTAGGCCCTAAAATGAGGCATAAAATGGGTAATTTGGCGTTAATTAAGTAATTAAATGGTTAATTACTGATTTAGTGAACAAGTATATATTTTAGGATGTTGAAATCTGATGGACTATGATACTTGTAGCATTTAGGGTGTTAGATGTAATTAATAGGTTAATTATGTAGTAAATGAGTAATAGGAAAAAATAGTTAATTTTGTAAATTAGGGTAATTAGGTGTAAAATCTGATTTAAGATGAATTTAGACATTTTGAAATGATAATTAGAGTGATAGAAATATTAGAAATGTATTATATACATAATGGATAATAATACATAATTATTTGAAATATAATAAATAGAAATATTATGATAAAAATTGATATTATATAAATAATAGAGATATATAATAAAATCGATAGAAGACTTGAATTTATGTAAGTATATAAAAAATGTAAAAATTTCTTACATTAGGAGTGAATTCGATACATTAATACGGATTTAAGTATACCGGGTGAAATAAAATACTGACTAAGGGTAATGATGATATCTAGGAGATCGGGAAGTAATGTGATGAATTTCACATTATGGGTTGAAACGAATTTCTAGAGTTAGAGTATAAGATACTACTTAGAAATCGAACTAGAACCTAATTCAGAAATCGATGCGGAAACCAAACCTGAACCTAACCCCAAATCTAAAATAATTGTAAAAGACTTAAAACCTAGATAATTTGGTATATTAAACCCTAAACAAAACATAACAATAAGCGTTATAAAATAAAACGAACCTATAATAGTTATATGAAAAGCTGAAACCACATTTGTGTTATAGGGATGATCGGCAATGGCCTGAGCAAGTCGGACCTCGAGTGAGTGAGCGAGGAGTCGAAATAAGTTGGGATTAATATGATGCTATATTTTGGAAGCTTAAAATTATGCTTGATTATGCTTGATTGTGCTTATTAGATAGTTGAATGTGTGCATGTGCTTGATTATGTGATTTGATCACCCTAAACTGGACTTAATCAAATATACGACCAGTAATCATAATCGAACATGTATGGCAACTCATTAGGGGAACTTAAGACTTTCCGGCTAAATACCGACCCCTTGGAAAGGGATAGCGTAGGATTGCATAATGGTCTCTTCTTCATCCTCAGTCGAACTAAGTGACAGGTGAGGAGGTCACGGCGAGGGTGAAGTCAGTCGTTCGAAGGTAGTCGCGGGAGGAGCAAGGTCTCCATTGCACAAGCCTGGGTTTGGTCGTGAGCTGTTGCATTAATGGCAACTCTTCAACCCAGATTAGAATGGGCGCAATTTCTCTAATCTCACGATGAGCCGGACAACGTTGTGCGATGGCATTTACTTGCACATGCATTGTACCTAATAAGTTGAAAACCTTATTGTGTTTTTGGTATAGTTTTAAGTCCTCCATCCTAACTTATTGAGCTGTGGTTGCTCACATTCCTATAGACGTCGTGCAGGTGCTGACTAAGAAGCGGCATATAACTACTCCGAAGCTAGCAACTGTTGGATCCTGGGGAGTGAAGAAAAACATTTGAAGAACAAACATATATTTTTAAGGTCTAAACTTTTACTTTAGAATTTTTCATTTTTGAATAATGTAATAACTAGGAAATATATTACAGAGAAATATTGTAAACTTTAATTGTAATAATTGAATTATAGTGAATATATATATTTCCTCACTTTCTTAGATAAATGATTTATTTAAATTACAAACTGTTTACTTTAAAGCGGGTTAGTCGTGGACGCCTTGTGTAGATCAGGTCTAAGATAGCGGTTGTAAGGCCAACTTTTATCTTAGGATGATTTACACGGCGGGGCTGTTACGACTCTACCGCTTCGGGGCATGACAAATAATAGGTGCAATAGTTATACAACATCAACCTCATTATTTTAGATGAGAGATGGTGTGTTTTTCATTTTGAATTCTGTTGATCTTCTGTTATAGTAGTACGATAATACGTTACTATTTCTATAAATAACTAATTGTCTCCAAATGATGAATGAGCTCTGGAGTATTTGTAGAGTTAGGACATCAACGATGCTCACGGGATCACGGTGACAATCGACGGTTGAGATGAGTCATCTTGTTCATGGATTCTCCCATAGACCCCTATTGAGTCTAAACCCATGATGAGCCTCTTTATGTACATAAGCTTTTGTAGAAAAGATTGAGAGTAAACGGGTTGATCCAACAATCCCTACGCTAAGCTTGACATGCTACATCTCCATAAATCATCCCAAATTCATAAACCTAACTTTTTGGACCTTATCACCTTAATTCAAAGGGTGAAGTCCCAATCGTTAATAGATTTAAAGTCCATAAATCATTTTAACCTCTCTACAATCATTATATTGAAATGGAGAGAGATTCAAGGATTTTAAATGAAAATGAAAAAGTTATTCAAAGAATTCATCATAGGAGTATGCAAGTTTTAACGACACTCATAAACTCATACCCTTAATGCAATAGGAACTATGGTTTGGTCATGTGGATGTGCTTGTTCCATACTTCTAACTAGGATAATAATTTCCAATGTGAGTGGGTTACAATTAGCTAATCATTATAGACAAATCACCTTTATTGGGATGATTTATGCTATAACTAAAGCTCTGCCAACTTAGAGGGGGGTAAGTTCTTATGAATTTGGCTAAATATTAAGTAATCATTTTTATCATCAATTCAAAGTATGTTTAATAGTTTGCATGGGGATAAATTCATAATCCCATAACTTGTACACCTCTTGATTCCAAGATCTTATGATTTTGTAAGGAATTTGTTCTAGTGTTTGTTTAATTCTATTGTTTCAGTTCCCTATAATCCAAAAACTAATTAGCTTTAGTTAGAGTAAGGCTACTTTAGTCAAGTAGTTCAAGTTATCTGTAGATATAACCCAGTACTCAACAGTTATTTTCACCTCTACATATGTACTTAGTAACACTGGCTCGTAATTATTTGGGCTCTTGGAAAGAGTAAGAATAAGTGTATCAAAACCCTTAGCCTTAACAGACCTTCAAATCCTCTTAACTTGTTCTTCAAGGAAGCAACCATCTCCTCTATCTCAACATGTTGCTTCTATAAATCACTTGTAGCCTAATTTAAAGCTAGAATCTCTCTTGGGAGTTCCTTTATGAGGTTATCCAAGCTTTCTTCTACAGCTTGAACATCATGTTGGCCATGGTTTGCTCTATCTTAGCAACCTCAGCATCCACCAATGTTTCGCCTTTTCAAGACTTCCCTTAAAACAGTCGATTCATTAATTGTGAAAGGAGTATGGGTGACTCGTCGTACTCTTGGCGACATCAGTAGTATTCTTTCCCTCTATTATGGATTAAAAATGCTCTGGTAATGTGTAGAATGTTCTGAATATCAGCACGTATGGCAGTTAGACTCTCTTTCACCACCATCAAGAGAATTAATAATCTCAAGCGTACAAGATTATTTATAAATGAGGGAAAACTCCCTTACATACAAGAGCTAAGAGGTCTATAATCAATGAATACTCCATATCAATCTAATCTAATGACAAAGATTTCATGTTACCTACCATGTTCTAACTAGCCCCACTAATCAAGCTTCATTGTCTCCTAATACTTCTAAAAGATTCTAAAAAATAGATTGAGTTTTTGGTCATGAGCTTTACACTCTAGAAGGCTACAAATATAATGGAAAATAGGCTTAAAAAAGTTGGTAAGACACTTACTACCTATATTTCTCGTAAATTGAACTTTACTCAACCTATCAGTAATTTATGTTTTTACTTTTAAAAAAAATTAAATTAATAAAACCTTCAGAGTAAATATGATAAAAAAAATTGTAGCATATCCAAATACGTGTGACATGACACAAATTTAAGGTAAACTTAATTCATATGGTTTGTTTGCTAGAAGGGAATAGAATATCTATTCTCAAAATATTTTTTATTACCTTATTTATTTAAAAATTGGTTTAGGAATTTATTTTTTCTAAATAGCTTTTCTATTCCCCCTCTGGAGTGCATAGTTATTACCTTATGTGGGATGGAATTTCTTATTCCCTCTTTGGGAATAAAAAGTCAACCAATTGCACAGTTATGCCCCTAATTAATAAGAGAGTTATTTAACTTGGTTATTTTCCAAAAAGATCAAATAGGTACATATTAATCTTTTCTGTTTTATTCCCAATTTAATATTACAATAAATGAGATGAAGTAAATACTTATTCCTACAGTAAAAAATTAGACAAAGTAAATAATAGAATATAAACTTATGATCTATCTTGGTAATAGTTATTGTGAATGTATAACTTTTTCATTCCCTCTATGTGATTTGAGGAAGTAAAAGGTCTAGAAGGTAATGTTTGGTTCGCAGAACTACAAGGAAAACTAGGTAATAGAATTTTCTTATATTATGTTTCATGTGTTTAGCACTAACTTTTGTGATTGAAAAAAATTATAAAATTTAGTTGTTGATATTATAAATTACAATAATGTTCAGTAATATAATTTTGGAACTTGATTATTTTTGAAACTTCAGTGACATAGTTATTTTATATTGTGAAACAGATTTTTATACTATAGTACAATTTTTTTAGTTATAATCCAATATTGTAAAACCCTTTTTGTTGAGTAACTTTGCTTAATATGCAACTGTAACAATGCCATAAAGAATTTATCTAACACTATACATTAAAAATAAGATAATCAAATGATAACTAAGTATCAAGTTTTATATGTTAATGGGTCATCTCTCATATTGCAAACACTACCAAAAATCCAAGTATCCTTCTAGCATTACTATACGCATAAATGAAGATCTAAAATCTCCTGAAACTCGTAATTCTAAAAGATTAATCATACAAATCATTGTAAATCTTGCAACGTAATAAATAATTTATGGAGCTTCTCAAAATGAAATAGGGGCCAGTCTCTTGAATCTATGGGGAAAATCCTTCCGGGCACCGAGTGCATGACGGATTATTGATGTCACCTAAATTATTTAAAATTCCAAGCATTTTTTTTTTTTTTTTTGTCAATTTCAGTCATGACACTTATGAAACGTGATTTCCGCTTTCTATCATAATCTCACGTGTATATTTTGACCAGTGGCATAACAATACGTTAAGATAAATGAAAGCTGAAAAAAAATACACGTAGAGGCCTTCGTAAGATGCCAACTTGATATGGATACAAAATTACTTGATTAAATTACAAATTGAACCCCAGCCACCGTCCCCAATCCCAAAACCCTAGACATCCAACTCAACCACCAGGTCAAGGCATAAACTCAGGCCAACGAGGACCCATAGTGAACCACAGTCGCTTTCAAATGGAGTTTTGATGTGGTCAAATGTGGTCCAACTTACAAGGTGGTCACCACCATTCGCCTCATTCCAGTGATAGATCGGAGTGTGTTGGCTGATATGCATGTAAACCTAAACCTAGATTCAAACCGATACATTGTACCAAAAGCATATAAGAGCGATACTATTGGGGTGGATCTAAGTTTAAAAAAACTTGAAGTAAAAGGTGGTGAAATTTGAAAGTTGAAAGAAGAAAATGGAATAAAGAAGGAAAAACAAACAATTTAAAAGATATGATGCACTGAGAAAACTCTGTAAACTCACAAAACTAACTCGGTATGACAAAAATATAGCTCGGTAAGGTCACTTATCATCTAGTCTTGCTTAAGGTTTAAGATAAGAGTAAGAAAGAGAAGTAAGTACACCAACTTATGAAAGAGAAATATATTCAATATTAGATGATTATATGATGATGCGGCTACATATTACAAAAGGTATTTATACCTGAAAAGTTAGGACATCTTATTTAAAATGGAAAAGACAAAAAGGGGTTTTGTTTAAAAGAAGTAATGTACAAGCAGTAATAAATGGTATAATTGAAAAATCAGAGTAAATTAGTGATTAATGTAGCAGAATCTTTTCACGTAGGACTGGACATGTGGCATTCGATTATTGGGCGCTTTTGGCAGAAATAGACAAGTGGTACAATTAAGATGGGGATTACTGAGCAAAGGTGTTGAATATACTTGGGGGTCCTTTCGAGACACATAGGTTTGAATGTGCTTTAGGGTTCTTGGCACCAGTATTGTCGAGTTGTTAGTTGACATGGTCATGGTCAAGCAAATGTGTGAAAAGTATTGGGTTGTCGGTAGAGCATATTTTAGGTCGGTACTTGATTACTAACAGACGAGAAGTTACTTGGCTCAACGTGTGGAGTTGGTCGACAGTGAGGATCAGCTTGGCTTTGACATGAGTTAGCTGAAACAATAGAATTCACTTTGTTAATCATCTAAGACTTCGAGCTTGAGCTTGAGTTAAAGGTTCAGTTGTTTGATTCCTATCATCCCCTTCGGATTGATTTAGATTTGAGATTAAATTTGGTTGGTCTTCGCTCAATTCTCCTTCAAGTCAGTAGGGGTTGAGGTCGGCAATATTAAAGATACCGGAAACTTTATAGTCTTTAGGTAATTTCAGTCAATAGGAATTGTCATTGATCTTTTATAGTACTCTAAAGGAACCTTCAGCTCATGCGAACAACTTATTCTTTCTCTTGTTCGAAAAACTCTCCTTGCTTAGTTATAGCCCTACCAAATCACCAGGTTGAAACCATGCTGACTTCCTCCCTTTACTCTTTTCTCTTTGCTTCTTGGTAGCTTAGTCAATTTATCGGGCAAACTTCTCATAGATTTATTGCAAAGACTGTGCTTAGGCTCTTGTATTAGGGTTTTCTTGCTTGGGTATGGGTACTGGAGTGTGATCAAGGGCTAGCTCTGGATTGAAACCATAGACGACTTCAAAGGGTGTTTGTTTGGTGGTGTCATGTACCGTGCGGTTGTAAGAGAATTCTACCATAGGCAAACAAACATCTTAATCAGCTAAGTTTTTTCCTACGGCAGCTTAGAGTAGTGATTTTCAAGTGTGGTTGACTGCCTCTGTTTAGCCATCAATTTATAGATAACAAGAAGTGCTAAATAGTAGTTTAGTCCTTATACAATGCCAAAGAGTCCTTTAAAAATAGCTCAGAAACTTTGGATCTTTATCTGATACCACACTTCTCGGCATGCCGTACAAACAAACAATCTCTTGCAAAAAAGAGAAAAGTAATAGTTGAAGCATCATTAGTTTTTGAGTAGGGCACAAAGTGTGCCATCTTACTAAATCTATCCATGACAACCATCACAGAATCTTTGCCTTGAGCATTTCTCGGTAATTCGAGAACAAAGTCTATCCTCAACTCAATCTAAGGTTTAGTTGAGATAGGTAGAGACATTACTTTCCTTCGTTCGACTCGGTATTTGGCCTGCTTGTAAGTAGCATAGTTCTCAATAATCTGATGTACATCTTGTTGCATCTTGGGCTAAAAGAATCTTTCATTCAACAACTTATATGTTCACCTCTCCCCAAAATGTCTAAAAAGCCTACTAAAATGAGCTTCCCTTACTAATAGCTTTTGTACAGAATAGGTCGGCATACGTAGCTTGTCGCTTTGGAAAAGATAACCATCCTCCACATGGTAATCATCCACCATTCTTCATTCTACACATTCTCCAAATATAAGACCAAAATGGGATTTTTGGGGATATTGCTCTTTGATGCGTACAAATCCTTAAAGCCTTATCTATAGCTCAATTAGAAGATTACATCGCCAACCACATTGGCCTTGCCTTGTTTGTACTTGATCACAAAGTTAAATCCCTCTAAGAATTCAACTCATTACACTTACCTCTTTGATAATATGGTTTGACTTCTGAGGTACCTTGAGAACTCATGATTTGTATAGATAATGAACTCTCTCAGCAGTAGATAATGTTGCCATACTTAGAGTGTTCAGCTCTGATAAGAGCTAAGAGTTTTTTATCATACACTGAGAAGTTCAATTGATGCCTTCTTAACTTCTTGCTATGGTAAGCAATGGGTCGGCCTTCTTGCTTCAAGAAAGCACTTATCCCAATGCTAAACATGTGACATTCAAGATAAAAAATCTTCTTGAAGTCGGGCAAATCTAATACTGGTGTAGAAGTCAATCTTGCCTTCACCTCAACAAAACTTCTCTCCTCTTTCTAGGCATAAGGAGTGCTAGCATAGTAGAGGGGTTGAGACTTTCCCTTACATATCTCTTTTCTAACAACTCATCGACTTGTCTTTGGAGCTTTATGGCTTGCTCGTGATTCATCTAATAAGTTGGCTTGTTCGGTAGGGTAATGCTGGGTATTAAGTTAATACAATGTTCAAAGCCTTGGAAAGGTGGTAATCCTTCGAGTAACTATTTAGGGAATACATCTACATACTTAGCCAATAGATCCTTGACCTCTAAGGGTAGCTCAATTTATTCCTTAAGCTTTAGTAGTCATTTGATCAAAAGAAAGTTCGGTATGTTGGCCTTAATAGCTTCTTGGAGCTTGGCTCTACTTAGAATCATGGCTTTCTTGGGTCTTTGAGCAAGTTTAGCTTATAGCTTGCTAACTTGACTCAGCATCATAGGGTTCAAAGTAATCTTCTTTTCATCTTTCTCAAACACATATGTGTTTCTAAATCCATTATGCATAACTCTTTGGTCAAAAAGCTAAGGTTGGCCTAGCAACACATGAGCTACATAATAAGTAGCACATTACAAAGAATTTCATCAAAATATGGAGATCAGCACTAACATTTGCTGAGTGACATGTAGTGCTCTCTTCTCATTTAGCCAATGTAGCTTGTATGGTTTTGGGTGTGACATAGTCGGCAACTTGAGCTTCTTAACCAGGTTGGCAAACACCACATTAGTATAGCTTCCACTATAAATTATAAGTGCACAAACTTGCTCATTTACTTTGTAAGAGATGTGGAATAAGTTCTTTGTCTGCTCCTCTTCGTCAGAGGGTTCTATACTTATTATACGTTGGATAACCAATGTTAATTTAGCTAGATCTTGGCAAATATGTCTTCTTCAAAAGGCTCATTTTCTTAGGTGATATTCTCCTTAGGATCAACCTCTTCTTAAGGCTCCTCATTAGTATTATCCACATCGAGTTTTGGAATGTCTCCTTTGATAATCATAGTTCTTCTATTTGGACATTAGGCGGCCATGTGTTCAAACCCTTGACACTTAAAACACTTAACCTAATTCATCTTCCTCTCAAATCCTTGTCCCTTCTCATAAGTTCTTAGTAGTTGGTAGGCTCTTTTGTTCTGCTTTGAAATCTATTGTTTTACGTAGCTCGGCACTTTGTTAAGCTCAGTAACTTCCCTGAGTAGGTCAACTTGATTGCACAAGTTAGCTTATTGGAGGTCGGCTTAACCTATTCCTAATCTGTTTTTCTACTTGCTAGGCTATTTTTATAGGCTTGTCCAATGTAGTAAATTGTTGAAGCTTTACGACATCTCAGATGTTGCTTCTTAACCCAATAAGAAATTTAGATACTGCTCGGGTTGATGGTTCATCCACTTTATATCGAATCAGGAGTATTTAGAACTCTTGAACATATTATCAACAGTTCAACTTCCTTATCTTAACTCTTAAAACCAAGCAAAAGTACCTTATAAATAAGTATCTGGCATGAATCTGTTTCTATGTATCCTCTTCATCTCGGGGTAAGTATTTACTTCTTTATATCCTTTTTGTCTTCTCATAATTTGGAAGTTCTTCCACCACATATTAGTAATAATAAAAAACACGTTCTACCTTATCTTCCTAGTCTAAATAGCTATTAGTGTTTCCAGAACCATTGAAGCTTCACATGGTCAGTAGTTTGGGGTGCTTAAGCTTGCTCCTCTTTCTCATTGTATTCTTCTTCTCCTCTCAATCAAAATCACCAAAGTCAATTATACTTTGTACATATCCTCTTACTCCTCTACTATGATCTTGTCAAGCTGGGATCTTTCCTCTTGCAAGTCGAGCAGCTTAGGGAGTATTTTGCATGGCCTTGGCAGGTCAAAAGGCTAATACATGAACAACTCTGATTAGATAGACTATAAGGTTAGCTATTTCATCAATTTGCTCATCTGTACTTCTAAGGGTAGTTTGGGGTTGTTGTTTGTTGTGGATAATATCACTATTCTCATCTCCAATACCGGCATTAAACTTGGATTCGTCATTCTCTTGTCAAAGCTCAATGATAAACTTAGAATTCAAGAAACAACAGACATTACCTTTTAAGCCAAACAACTCACACACACACTTCTCGAATGAATGTTCAAATTAACTGCTATTACAACTACTACTTTGAGAAACAATAAACCTAAGAGAAACTTGCTCTATTTTCATATGCTCAAAATATCGTATACAACAATACCAAACTACTACGCCTTCTACTTACTCAAACACTCATAGCTAACCTCTATACAACTACCATACACTACTACAATAAATACTACTCACAAGAAAGCTTAAACACAACTTACCCAAATGAACTTCCTTTCTGATACCAAGATGATGTGTTGCATCAAGAGTACACAAGGGCAACAGTATTGGGGTGGGTCTAAGTTTGTAAAAAAGCTTAAAATGAAAGGTAGAGAAATGTGAAAGCTGGAACAAGAAAACATGATAAATAAGCTAACCATGAATGATTCTAAGGATGTGATGCACCAAGGAAACTCTACGGATGTAAACCCAACAATCAGAAGTTCGGAGTCAGTATGTAAAATTTAAGACGATTGGGTAAGTTGTCTAATTGAGCCTAAAGTTTACAATAAAGTTAGGAATATTAGCAAAAGTAATCCTGTGAATTTGAATTTAGGAAAATAAATAATAAAATATTATAATATTGAATTATATATATTATACATTATTTATCAGAAACACGTAAAATGAATTTTGATAGTTAATGAATTGATAGAAATAAATTATATGCATACTAAAAATCATAAAATAACATAAATAATATTTAGAAGTATTAATTTGTACCATATTTATATTTACGTATAGGTAAAAATACCAAAATTACTTAAAATACCTAAAATAAACTAAAAAAAAAATACTAATTAGTTAAGAAAAATTAAAAAAAAAATCAAGGGAAAAGGCAAGAAACGTCTGGATTATGGTCGTGGTAAGCTCGAGAATAAGGAAAGAAAATTAACCAATTAGAACTAACCAACTAGGAAGCAAAAAGAGAAGAGATGAGGGACATTAGGCATTTAAAGAATTAAAGAAAGTACTTAAACGACCCTATAAATTTAGATCTTCCCTTCTAGACTTCATTTTGATTAGTTGAGAGTCTAAAAAATAGAGAGAGACTAGAGAAATAAAATTAAGTGATCTTACAAAAAATAGCAAAGTTCGTGTACAATTGGGGCTTGTAAAGGAAACCTACAACCAACAGCAACCTGAAATCAAACGACCATAGCTCAGGACCATCGCCAAGGCCTATCGATAACCTTAGGGCCACCATTAGTGGCTGAAAGCCAATCGAATAGGTAGGTCTAATCTCTACTCTGATCTTGTTTAATTTGTCAAAATATCAAATTAATATAGAGAATTATGAAATATTGTATTTTGAGGTATTTATGTATGTAGATTTAGAAAAAAAAAATCAGTTTGATGAAATTAGATTTCGAAATATATAGTGCTTAAGGAATTTTGAAACCCAAGCTTAATTTCGATTTAAATTTAAATAGCCATAATAATGTAGTTTTGAGCCTAAATTTTTTTTTAAAACTATTTGGAGTGTTTAAAACAGTATTATTAAGAGATTTTTTTGAAAATATTAGTTAATTTTTAGGCCTTAAAATTATATACAAAGAATGATTTTTTGGCTTAATTTGGTAATTTAATGATAAGTTTATGAAAATACTGATTTGACGTGTAATTAGGTATCATGGGATGTAATTTGTTGGTGTAGTATGATATTTGTGAATTTTGAGGTATTAGATGTAAGTATTATGTAGTTATGTCTAAATTAGTAATAAGTAAATTTGGAAATTTAATAAGTAGAAAATATTAGGTAAAAATTTATGGTCTTGTAATATTAGGAGTATATTGAGAATCTAACTTGTATTTTAAATTTAGATAATTATATAAAAAATGTAAATTTTTCTTGTATCAGGAGTAAATTTGGTAGTTAAGTTAGGAATAGTGTGTATCGTACAGACTAGGACACTAGTTAGAAGTAAAAAAGGGGATTTAAGATATTTAAATATAATTAAATGAATTTAACATAATTGGCTCGAAAGAAATGCTTAGGGTTTACAAGTAGGAAATTGTAATTAGAAGTTAAATTAAAAGATAATTCAAAAACTGAGTCAAAAAATGAATCGAAAACTAATCTAGGATTAGTTTGGTTATAAGTAATATATAAAACATAGAAAATTTGGTATAATTACGATTTAAAAGCTTATATGTAATAAAGGTATTTATATTATAGGGACAAATGGTGATGAATTGACCTTGCAGCAAGTTGGGTGAGCAAAACGAGAATTTTAGGTAAGTTAGGTTCAATATATTACTGTATTTTGGATTACTGTATTAAAGTATTAAGAGGTTTAAGATTGTGTTGTTTGTGCTTATATGGAGTGAAATTGTTTAATTATCCTAAACTGAATTTAACCATATTTAACCTAATACCTTAATTAGACGTGCATTGCAACCCTTTAGGGGATGGTTAGGATTCTCTAACTAAATACCGCCACCTTCAAAAGGGATAGTGCTTGATAGCATAATAGTCCCTTTTTTATTATTAGTCAAACTAAGAAATAGGAGATAAAGTTATGGTAAGGATGAGAACAATGGTTCGAAGGATAGTAATGGGGAAGCGGTTCCTCTGTTACACAAATCTAGGTTTAGTTGTAAGCTGTTGCATAAAAATTGAAACTACTCAACCCGGATTAGAGTGGATGAAATTTCTCTGATTGTACAACGAATTGAACCACGTTGTGTAATGGTATTTGCATATTGTATTGCATTTAATTAATTGTTTTAATACCTTGTTTATATTTGATATGCATTCTCAAGTCTCCGTCTCGACTTACCAAGCTATTGGTTGCTCATGCCCTTACACATTTTCTTGCAAGTACTGATTGAAATACCGTGCTATAACTATCTAGAGGTTAGTTTCTTTTTAAAGCGCCTTGGGGGAATGAGGATCAAACTGGTTGATTAATTGAGTTTTTTAGAGTTTAATTATTAACTCTTAAGTTTATGGGATGGTCTTATAATATTTTACTTACTAGACTACTATGGCGTGTAAATATTTCTTAGGATTATAAGACAATATAGGTATATTTATGTAAATATGACTTAAAGTTTCTAGTTCTATATATAAATTTTATTATCAATCTTGAACGAGCTGTTTACTTTAAAGCAAGAATTAAAGCGAGAAGTTGTGGACGCCTTATATGAATTGTATATATGATAGTGATTGTAAGGTTGGTTACTATCATAGGTTGGTTTATATGACGAGACTGTTACGATGCAGTCGCTTTAAGGCATAATAGTAGACTCATAAAACTAGCTCAATATGATGGATGAGCAATTCAGTGAGTTCACTCACTACTAAGCCTTACTTAAGGGTTAGGATAAGAATAAGAAAGAGAGATAAGCATACTAACTCATGAAAGAGAAGTATATACAATATCAGATGATTATATGATGATGTGGCTACATATTACAAAGGAGATTTATGCTAAAAAACTTAAGACATTCTACTTAAAATAGAAAAGATAAAAAGGGGTATTGTTTAAAAAAAGTAATGTATAAGGAATAGTAAATGGTACAAATGAAAATTCAAAGTAAATTAGTAATTGGTGCAGCAGAATCCTTTCACATGGGATTAGGCACGTGTCATTTGGTCATTGGGGCATTTCTGGTAGAAACAGATAAGTGGTACGGTTAGGATGGGGATTGTTGAGCAGAGGTACTGAGTAGACATAAGAGTCCTTTCAAGACACATGGGTTTGGACGCACTCTAGGGTTCTTAGCATCAATATTGTTAAGTAGCTAGTTGGCAAGATTATGGTTGAGTAGATGTGTGAAAAGTATTGAGTTGTTGGTGGAGCATATTTCAGGTCGACAATTGATTATTGATAGACGGGAAGTTACTCGGCTCAGCATATGGAGTTGTTAGCAGTGAGGATTAGCTCAGCCTTGATAAGAGTTAGCTGGAATAATAGAATCTGCTTTGTCAGTTCCTTAAGACCTCAAGCTCGAGCTCAGGTTAAAGGTTAAGTTGTTTAATTCTTATCACAAATAGTGCAATTGACGTGATTAGTATTATTATTTAGAATTATATAGAAGATATTAATGTTTGGAGATAAATTTAAATAGGGAATCAACGTTTAGTTCTAATAAAAGATCAATATTCTAGTAAATTGGTTAAAATAAGCGAATACTGTTATAACACTATTAGTATTAGCTTATGTATATATTATATGTCATATGGTGCACACATGGTAATGGCATGTGTATATTAATAATAAATGAATAGAAAAAACTTCAATATATAAATAAAATTACTAAATATGAAGAAAATTTTGAAAAATAGTAAAAAAAGGAAATAAGAAAATTAAAACATTAGAAAATTTAATAACAAATAATTTAATATAAATAAAATATATATAAAAATATAATTTATCAAAAAAATAAAATATTCAATTTTTTTTAAAGAAAAAAGCTCAAAAAATAAAGAAAAAAAAGGCCACTCCAATGTTAAGGGGTAGTTGATCTGGCTTCAAATATTCTAGTGGATCACCTATTTAAAAAAGTAGGTTTTTGACCTACTAATAGGCAGTAGGGTGGCTACCCATCACGATGGGTGGTTTTCTTTTTGGGTGTGTGTATTATGCGGTAGGGGCTTAGGTTTGGCAAGATTGGGTGGTGGGGATTGTCACACTCTGCCGCTTATTGGTGGGTTGTGACTCGATCCTCTTTTTTAAGTGGGAGGATATTTGAGGCTAAACTAACCACTTTAAGGTTTGGGGTGGCCTTTTTTATTGAATTTTTTTTTTCTAAATTTTTATTTTCAATTAATTTTGATAAAAAAAATATAAAAAAGGTCATAAACTATCTTAAAGAGGTTTGTTTAGCCTCAAATATCCTCCCACTTAAAAAAGAGGATCGAGTCACANTCAATTTTTTTTAAAGAAAAAAGCTCAAAAAATAAAGAAAAAAAAGGCCACTCCAATGTTAAGGGGTAGTTGATCTGGCTTCAAATATTCTAGTGGATCACCTATTTAAAAAAGTAGGTTTTTGACCTACTAATAGGCAGTAGGGTGGCTACCCATCACGATGGGTGGTTTTCTTTTTGGGTGTGTGTATTATGCGGTAGGGGCTTAGGTTTGGCAAGATTGGGTGGTGGGGATTGTCACACTCTGCCGCTTATTGGTGGGTTGTGACTCGATCCTCTTTTTTAAGTGGGAGGATATTTGAGGCTAAACTAACCACTTTAAGGTTTGGGGTGGCCTTTTTTATTGAATTTTTTTTTTCTAAATTTTTATTTTCAATTAATTTTATTATTATATATATTATATTTATATTAAACTTTTGTTATTAAATTTTATATTTAAAATTTTTTTTATTTCCTTTTATTGTTATTTTACAAATTTTCTTTGTTTTTATTAATTATATATATAAGTTTTAGTTATTTATTTATTATTAATATATACATGTTATCACCGTATGTTTACTATAGTGCATCATGTATGCGGCATGTGACAGATAACGAAAACATAAGCTAGTACTAACGGTGTCCTTATTTTAGCCATTTACCAAAGTGTTGTTCCCTTATTTAATTTTTTTAAACATTTATTCCTTATTTGAACTAACCTTTAAATATTAGTACCCTCCCTTATAATTCTTCCCTTTTTTATCTAAAATTTCCATAGTGAAAATAATGGCAATCGACTATCTTATGGATGAGAGGTACTAGAAAATAATGCATAATCATGCAATTAGTGATGTTGAAATTACCTTATCAAAGTCAATATTAAAATTACTTATATTGAAATATCCACTTATTGTTACAATCCTACTATTATAGTGCAATAGAGAAAAAGGATTTTGTTACTTCCTAACATCTCAATAAGAGGATAACTTTATTTGTTTACTTTTGTCCATGAAATGATTATGGGTGTTTAGTGGGCTTAATAAGATGCTTAAAAATAATTTTTTTAACCTTTTCTTCATAACATATATATTAATTGAAATTTTACTAGCTATTTATAAAACATAAAATTAATACATCATAATTGTATAAGTTTTATTCTCAACAAAAATCTATCAAACAAATTAAACAGAAAAATTACAATCAATACAAAAAGAACAACATAATATAGATATTAGTATTGTAAAATTTTTCATGGTGATTTTGTAAGATTGTTTCATTAGCCATACGACAATATATATATCTTCTTCAATATAAGTGATTACACAATTAATTGTTTAATAATGCTCATTTATTTTTATAATATTAGTTATTTATTTTTTCGAAAAATTATAATTTTGACTGTTTAAAAAAATGTTACTACATTAGGTAATATTACTGTTGGTATTCATAAATAACTTAATTAGACTAAACTATTTGTGGCTTTTATAATGTCATTATCATTTTTGGTATAAGACCAAGAATATCGCTGGGTGCTTTGTACCCTTCTAATGTCAAAGAGAGGCACTCTTAAACTTCTTATCCATTACAATGAAGTCCTTGTGTAACATGGGTACCTCCCCAAAGAGCCCGTAAAAGCAAGTCTTTTTTTTTTTTTGTCTTTCATAAAATTTTGATGTATTAAAGTGGTATTATCAAAACCCATAAAAAACTAAAAAAATTGTCAAGGAACTTTTATGAAGAACATTGGAATAAAATAGAGAGATCTTCAAGGAGAAAGTTTCTTAAGATGTTAACGTGACATGTAGAGAATCAAAATGGATTTCTTAACATTACCCATAACCTAACTACTAATGAATAAATGGAGTTCAATGAGGACTTTTTCAGTAAACTATTACTAATGGCGTTAAATTTTTTATTATTTAGTATGCGAAAGAAAGTTTTTTTCTAGGAAAATGAATTGAAAGAGAATGAAAAGCTAAGAAACTAACCTAAGTAGGAATCATTCCTTATCATTTTATAGCAATTTCACCATTTATGACCTAAGTGAAAATCAAGCCATGATGACCCAAAAATGCAAACTAAATCTCAAGCCATGTGAAGTAATGTCCTAACCACCCTAAACAAACAAGGTTGGGAGCATTTAGACTTGGACTCTAGGGTCACTTAGCATGCATATTGATCTAACACTAGTTTATGTGCCACTTGCCATATGGTTTTACTATGTCTTAAAGTGGCAAAATATACTAATCAACTAAGTACAAGAGTACCAATATGATTTTTGGGCCTTGGGGATTCTTAAAGTTTTCAAAAAGGCTTGTTTAGAGATCTAATTTAGATACATAAGAGTTAGGTTCGATATATAGACATGCTTGAGAGTGATTACTAAACAATTAAGCAAACTGATTAGTCCTTGCAAATTGCATCATTTTCAACTCGATGCAAAGTTTAGATAAATTAAATGTGGAGATATATTATTAGCTATATCTATTGAATTTGTATTAAAGTTTAGTTTAGTTTGAACTACAATATTCACTATTTTATTTTTTTAATATAATCAAATTTTATTGAATCCACTGTTTAACAAATAAAGTTAAATTGAAATTAGGCATGATTTAATAGGCATTAGCTATCATTCTTTGGGGATACAATATTCATATTTCAAATAAAATATGTACATAGTTACAAAGGTTTGATACATTTGTTGGAGCAATTGTCTTAATACAAATAAGATCTTTTTCTAATTTGATTAGGAAAAACTCATTAGTAGAATCAAATTAAACAATTAAGACTCTATTTAGAGAAGCAAACCTAAACAGACCAAAATAAATAAATAAGCATAAATGTTTTATCATTACCAATTGTCAATATCCACATATGTCCTCCTCCATAGCATTAGTCTTATAACGTATTCTCCAACCCTACTGTTAATTATTATCTATTTGGTATTTCACATGAATAGAGTCGAAAATGGAGATTTTCAATAATTTGAAATTTGATTCCACAATTTCAAGTCAATTTATAATTAAAAATCTAAACTTAGTCATGTTGAGTTGAGCAAATTCAAATTGATGTAACATTAAACCTATTAATCTAGAAGCACCATGGAGAGCAACAAAAGTCCATAGACCACTTAACCAACGACAACAAATAAATCCTCATTATGCTTTAAGAACATATAGAAATAATAAAGTAGGTACTAGAACTAGTTGACACAAAGATTTCCCGCCCTATAATCTACCAACTAAAATATCCTTACCATAACTTTTGCATCATTCTCATTCTACAACCCAATTGAGGTTTAGTATGTTAATATTACTATCCTCACGTAACTTTATAGATAAAAAGGTAGCACAACTAGCAATCAAATGTCCAATTAGGTAATAAATAGGTTTGATTACTAGTTTAGAAAGTTGATCGCATATTGATCTAAAGTCAAAATACCTAATTTGGCATCATCCATCTTTAAAAATTTTACAACTTTTATTATTCTACTACTTAAGTTATTTTTAACTTAATAAAATAAATGAATATATGTAATGAAAGCCGCTATTCTTTCTCTACTCTTTCCCATAGTGCTAGTATATGGAGTTTTATACAAATACGGGACCCTTTTCAAAAAATAATATAGAAAAGGGTGCCTATACAAAAACATTCTAACCATATTAGAGTGAAGGCACATGTGCAAACACTAAAGCACAAAAGAAGGCAAATGTCATACATATGCCTTCAGTGTATTCCACAAAATGCATGCGCCTTCCACAAGGCCTATATAAAACACAACAAACCACACGCGAAACAGAGAAAGCATATACAAGAAAAAAACATCGATATATCATGTTGAAAACATGTACTTCTCCCATAGCATCTTCAACTTTCATCTTGATTTCGTCCCCATTTCACTCCAATCAACTTGATTAATACTTTTCTCACTATCGCATGTACTTTTTCTTAATTTTTTGCAAAAAATTACTCAATCATCCTCCCCATTGACCTACCATGGGTAAAACCTAAGTTAAGCAATATGTTAATATTTTTCAACTACTTGTATGGACTTAAGTTAGAATTAGTTGACAAGCAAGTTGGTTGTCAAATTGTGTTGTTTTTATCATGAAAACTTATGTGTAGCACTCAAATTTAGACATGTAATGTGTTGAATAAAATTCCTAATAAAGGTTCTACTCCAACACTCAGTAAATTTATGGAGATGATCGAGATGTAAATTGTTACATTGCATTCAATGTTTGGAAAATGGGTGTTATGTGAACTAACTTATTTTGTTCATCATAATTGTTAGGGTGAAAATGGTAGGATATATGAAAGTAATCGCATATGCTCATGGAAATGTCATGAGTGGTAACATAAGGCCGAAGTATGATAAGGAGCCCATTTAGAAATTAAAGATGGGAAAGGATGAAAGGTTCACTCATTTCTTAGAGAAGATTTATGGAAGCATTAGAATTGACCCAGTTAGGGCAAAAATTGTGTATAGGCATCTCTTGTTTTATGATGGGGAGTTTCTTATAAGTTGATGGCCATTAGAGATGATGAAAATGTTGAAAATTTTATTGGGATGGCTAAATCATTTGGAGAATGGAGCATTCGGGAGGTATACATCAGGTATTGTGTGCAGTTAAGCTTGAACAAAACATATTTCAAGCAAACAATAAAACTTTTACAACACCCTACGTGCAATCTATGATGATTAATGTGGTGATGGCATTTTGTCGATTTAGGCGATATAGGTTTTAGCTACGATGCTGGTCCCAACTTCGAAGTTTGGTTCTAGCTCTAAGGCCAATTCTAACCCTTGCATGACTCTAGAGTTCTATCACAAGATGGAACTCCTCACTCCCCCAACTCCTCATAAGTAGCATTCAGGCCACTTACAATCGTCTATGAGAGTAGATGTAACTCAAGTTGAGCTAGCTCTATAGATGAGTCTAGTGCCTTTTCGGGATCTTGGTGATGCACCGGCAAAACCTTTAGAGTCTCCATTGCATTAGAGGAGTTTGATATTATCGTTGGTTGTCAAAGCATTTTAATACCGTAAGAAGAATTAGATAGAAATGTCAAATTTGTAATTATTTGTATCAATCAAAAGGAAGAAATATGGTGTATATGCACTTTTGTAAAAAAATTTGTGGAACTTTTTGTGAATATCAATATGTTTTGCACATTTTCTATCTACAATATGTTGCAAAATTCATAACTTCTACATAAACTCTTAATTTTTGTTGCAGATTATTATCATGTGTGTTGAAACTTATTTTTATGCTTTTCGTAAGTGGAGTTTGCCTACTAGAAGGAGAAGTTTAATTGTGTGTCAGTTGTTTGACTATTTTGTAAGGAGAATGTATTTTTTTTTGTTAACTTTGTAAGCTGTTTTCTATAGGTGGGTTTTAAAGAAGGCTTATGCACTACACGTGCCTTTAGTGTTCTCTAAAATACATTAAAGACACATGGACTATATATGCCTTCTTTGTATTGCAAATATAAAGAAAGAAGCATATGTAGTGCATGTACATTCAGTGTATTTCAGATTACACTGATGCGCCTTTCTTACTCTATAAGGGGGCCAATTTTTTATAGTAAATATGCATACCTATAGCTTGAATATTTTTGTATAAGGAGGCTTTTTTTGTAATATTATTCGAAAATGGCCCGTATTTGTACAAAACTCCCAATATATGAGTCTTAGACCCATCAAACCAACCTAATTTAATTTTTTTCCTTTTCAAAAACTTATGGTTCTTTACAATTCTTTTAGTATTATAAATCAAAATATGTAATCAATATAATTAATCTGGTTAGTATTCTCTCATTCAAGTGAATAATAATAATTTGTTCGTTTTTTCAAGAAAAATACATACATAGGATTGCTACTCTCTTTACAAGAAAAAATAATGTTGAAAACATACAAGGTAATTCAGCCTTACATAAAACAGTAATAAAGGTCTAGAAATTATTGCAAATTGTAATGCTAATATTTTCTACATATTACAAAATTACATGAGTGCCTCTATAACTTATATTTCAATCATAGTTAATAATCCTATACATTTTAAGATAGGAATTGAGCCATTGGACCTTTAACCTAAGCTAGAGCTCAATGGCTTGAGAGCATGGCCAAGCGTATTCTCTTGTTCTAACCTGCGCTTGAAGAGTCTGAGCTACTCTAAACTATATATGTACTGTTATGTTTGAGTCGAACTCTCCCATACTTATCAATTGTCATTGAACGTCGACTTGAAGAGCATTAAGACAACAGCTCGACTCACTTGACCATCAACTCACCCGATCTTCATCCAAGCTGCCTAGATCATACCCAAGTTGATCTCACCCTTGGAGGACCTATAACTCAACTCAGCATCATCAGAACTTGACTGTACCTTTTTCTCTGCTTCGATAAAAGCCTATCCAATAATTTCTAACCACGTATCCCTACCATCTAAGTGACAAAATCTGCAACAAAGTTTCTATTCTTCAATTTTTCTTTTATACCTTATTCATTTCTTGTATTTTACTTAGTTTAGACAATATTCTTTTACTCTTTTGCATTTTTAGTCAGTTGCATTAGAATCATAGGTATAAATACCCTTATATATTGTAGCTATAGATCATCTTACCCACTATTAAATATATAGAATCCCTTTTGTGAGCTCTTTGTGCTTACTCTTTCAACTCTTATCTTAATTCTTAAGTAAGGTTAGGTCACAAGTGATAACATTGAACTAACCCATGTGTCATATTGAGCTGGTTTGCGAGTTTACGGATGTTCCTTTGTACATCATATTCTTAGGATCATTCATAGGATTTTGCTTGTTTCTTTTCTGTTTTTCATGCATTCCATTTTCATTTTGAGCTTTCTGTAAGTTTAGATCCATTTGATACTGTCGCCCTTATCGGTCCTTGGCGTGGCATATTATCTTAGTATCAAAGTAGAGGTTTATCTTAAGTAAGTAATTGCTACACCATGTTATTGCTTTGACTATCATTTATGTTTTAAGCGTATTGGATAGTAAGGTGGTTGTTAAAAATGTGCTAAACTAGTTGTAAGTGTTTGAGTAAGTAAATAAAAGTGGTGATTTGCTGCTGTGTGGTGATTGTTGAAGTGCTCTGTTATACTTTATTTTAAGCTGCTGAAAATAGAGCAAGTAGAAGTTGTGTATTTTATGTGAAGTTGGTGTGTTGATTGATTAGAGGCTATGAATGTGTTGTTTCCTAAGAAATACGAGTATTGTTTGTGTGCTATAAGCACAAAATTGAGTAAAGAATGATTGATTCAAGTGTTAATGCTAGCATTGGGGACAATAACAGTGGTGTGATCTACCATAGTCGACAAACCTAGAATACCCCTAGAAATTCTGATGAGCGATTTGATGAGATGACTCACTTAATAGTCGATTTAACTTGAGTTGTTTACATGTTAGCATCCCGACCTAACACAACCAACTACAATAGCCTTAGGCTACTCCTGAAGTCGGTACTGTTGTCCATAATGCTTAACTTGCCTAAGGAAAAATCCCATCTCAACAAGTCTAAGGTAAAGAAGTAGGAGGTAATGTGCAGAGGAGAATAGATTTAGGAGGAATAGAAGAGGAAAATTAGGAAGAGTATAGGGAAGTAGAAGAGAGAGCATGTATACCTCAAGCTGCCAATCATTTAAAGCTTCAGATTCTGAGCTTTAATATAATTCTTAGGGTATGTTGCAGTATGGTAGAGAAATTTTCAGACCATACGAAGACTAGATGGGTATAGAGAGGTCAGTGCATGGCCCGAGATGAAAAGGGTTCTTAAAGGTAGATTTGTGCCGAATACTTATTTATAGGACACTTTTTCTCGACTCCAAGAACTAAGGTAAGGAAACCGTACTGTCGACGAGTATGTGTAAGAGTTTCAAGTGCTTATGATTTGGTGTAAGGTCAATGAGCCTTCAGTCCATACTGAAGTTTCTTGGTTGGATTGAGATCAGATGTACGAGATGTGGTAAAATTATAACATTTTATCTCACTAGATGAGGCTACCAAATTGCTCAACGAGTGGAGAGGCAGAAGAGGAATAGGTTGAACTGAACACCAATGAGTTGACCTGTTTAACGCAACTGAACTGTTCAAGGTAGTCACTGAACACAATATAGTGCTGAGTTAAGCAGGAAGACAAACATTAGAACTGAGCAAAGGAGCTAGCCAAATGAAAGTGAAACAACCAACAAGAACATTTGAGAAGGGACAAGGATCAAGACAAAAGATTAGCTAGATTAAGTGTTTTTAAGTGTTAAGGATTTAGACACGTGGCCGCCTAATGTTAGAATAAATGAACTACGATAATCAAAGATGAAGTCCTTACCATTGAAGTGGATAGTACTAATGAGGCATTGAAGAGAAACCTGAACTTGAGAAAAAGGCCGAGGTGTGTGATGAAGAGCTCATAGAAGAAAATGTATATGTTGACGACTTAAATAAGTTGACTTTAGTTATCCGATGAGCCTCTAAGGCATCTGATGGGGAGGAGCAACAAGAAACCTTGTTTCATATCACTTGCAAGGTAAATGATCAAGTTTGTGCACTTATTATAGATAATAGGAGTTTTACTAATGTTGCTTCTGCTGACTTAGTTCAAAAACTCAAGTTACCAACCATGTCACACCTAAGACCTTATATACTACATTGGCTAAATGAGAAGGCAGCATTACATCTTACATAGCAAGTGCTGTTGTCAATCTCTATTGCGAATTATTCTGATGAAATTCTCTATGATGTGCTACCCATGTGCACATCACATGTGTTATTAAGTTGTCCTTAGTTGTTAGATCGATGAGTCATTTGTGATAGGTTTAGGAATACATACACATTTGAGAAGGATGGAAAGAAGATTACCTTAAACCATATGATCCTAAACCAAGTGAGCAAGTTATAGGCTAAATTAGCTTGAAGAATCAAGAAGACACTACTTCTAGGTCGATCCGAGCTTCGAGAAGCCATTAAGGCTGATGTGTTGACATATCTATTGATTAGAAGATTGTTGGAGTTGAAGGAATGAGTTGAGCTAACTAAGGATGTCTACGAATTGTTGGACAAATATGGCGACCTATTTCCCGAATAGTCGCCACAAAGATTGTTCCCTCTTTAAGGAATTGAACATTGCATTGACTTAATACCTGATGCTACCCTGTCAAACAAGCTTGCTTATCAAATGAATCCCAAGCAAGTAGTCAACCTCTAGAGATAAGTCAACAAACTATTACAAAAGGGATATGTGAGACATAGTATTAGCCCTTGTACTGTATCTGCATTACTTGTGCCGAAGAAGGATGGTAATTAGTGAATGTATGTAAATAGTAGAGTTATCAACAAGATTACGATCAAGTATAGGTATCCCATTTTGAGGTTAGATGATATGTTAGACGAACTGAGTGGTGCTAGAGTATTTAGTAAGATCGACCTGAAGTTAGGTTATCATCAAATTAGTATGAGCCAAGGAGATGAATGGAAGACTTAGTTTAAAACCTGACATGGTCTATATGAATTAATGGTGATGCCTTTTGGTTTGTTAAATGCCTTAAGCACTTTCATGATGTTGATGAATCATGTGTTAAGAGATCTGATAGGAAAATACATTGTGGTCTACTTTGATGATATCCTTGTATACAATGCTAACTTGCTGAGTCACGCTAACCATCTTAAAGCTATGTTTGACGTGATTCAAGTTGAAAAGCTCTTTGGGAATTTGAAGAAGTGTTGTTTCTATCAGGAAGGAGTGATCTTCTTGGATATTTTGTGAGAGGAGGAGGCCTACAAGTTAATGATGAGAAGATATGAGCTATTATTAAATGGTTGACCCTAACCACTTGCACCAAGGTGAGAAGCTTCTGTGGACTAACATCCTTTTATTAAGGATTCATTAAGGTTTTTAGCACCATTGTTGCACTCCTTACCAAGTCGACTAAGAAGAACATGGAATTCAAGTGGGAAGAGAAAGAAGAGAGAAGCTTTGCTAAGGTGAAGGAGAGATTAACCTTTGCACCTGTATTGGCCTTACATAATTTTGAGAAAGTGTTTAAGCTTGAGTATAATGCATTAGGAGTCGATATTGAAGTTGTGTTGATGCAAGAAGGTTAACTTGTTGCCTATTATAGTGAGAAGTTTAGAGGAGAACAACTGAATTACTTTGTATATGATAAAGAACTCTTGGCTATTATCCAAGCTCTTCTTGTGTGGTAGCACTATCTACTACCAAGGGAGCTTGTCATCTACAAAGATCATGAGTCTTTAACATATCTCATAAGTTAAACTAAGCTTTCAAAGAGGTAAGCCCAATGGGTGGAATTTTTGAAAGGATTGAATTTTGTGATTAAGTACAAACAAGACAAAACCATTGTGGTTGTCAACGCCTTGCCAAGAAGACATATACTTCTTATCGAGCTATAGACCAGGCTTTTAAGGTTTGGGAGTATCAAAGAGCAGTATACTCAAGACCCTCATTTTGGTCTCATATTTGGGCAATGTAAAGAGGGAAGAATTGTGGATGAATATCATGTGAAAGATGGATATCTATTCTAAGGTGGTGAGCTCTGTGTGTTGACCTGTTCTATGAGAGAGCTACTAATGAGAGAAGCTTATAGTAAAGGACAATCTAGGCACTTTGGAGAGAAAAAGATGTATGAGCTATTGAATGTAAGGTTCTATTGGCCTAAGATGAGACGAGATGTGCATCGTATGGTTAAGAGTTGTGCGACTTGCAAGAAGGAAAATAGCTAAGCTAAACAAGGAAAAGAGATGCCTCTGCCAGTCTTGATAAGACCATGGGTTGATCTGAGCATGGACTTTGTCCTCGGTTTATCCTAAACTACACGAGGCAAAGATTTAACAATGGTCATCATGGATAAATTCAATAAGATGGCACACTTTGTACCTTATATGTAGTTTATCCCAAACTACTGATGATACTTTGACTATTGCTTCTTTGTTTTTATAGGAAATTATTTGCTTACATGGAGTACCGAGGAATGTAGTATCAGATCATGACCCGATATTTTTTAGCCATTTTTAGCGAACTCTTTGGCATCAGATGGGAATGAAGTCACTTTTCATCACCTCTTGCCATCCCCAAACCGATGGTTAAGCAGAGGTCATCAACACACCATAGGTTCATTGCTCCGAGTTGCAATGGGGAAGAACTTAACCAACTGGGATGTCTAGCTCCTTATGGTAGAATTTGCTTACAATAGGACAATACAAACCACCACTAAGCATGTACCATTTGAGGTCATCTATGGTTTTAATCCCAAGCTTCCTCTTGATCACACCTCAATGCCATCACTTAACTAAGAAGACCTAGAAGCAAGAACCTGAGCTTAATCCCTCCAACAGATCTACCAGTACGTTACTCAACACATTGATTGAGTTGTTAGAAAACTGAAAGAGAAAGGCAAAGGAAGGAAGGCCAAGTAGTTTCAACCTAGCAATCATGTATGGCTGCGCTTAAGTAAAGAGAGATTTCCTAATAAGAGGAAGAACAAATTGTTTACTTGAGTTGAGGGACTCTTCAAGATATTCCAAAAGATAAACGATAATGCATACTAGTTTGAGTTGCCAGAAGTATTCAATATTGCCAACCTTAGCCCTTACTAACTAGAAGAAGAATAGAGTGAGGACTAAGTGAATTTGATCCCAAATCTTAATCAACCTGGAGGGGATGATAGGAATCGAGCCACCGGACATTTAACTCAAGCTCGAACTTGAGGGCTTGGGATCATGGCTAAGTGTATTCTCTCTTTTCGACTTGCACCTGAAGAGTCAAAGTTGCTTCAAACTATCGACCTATTGCCATGTCCGAGTTGAACTCTCCTATGCTTATCAATTGTCTTTGAATGTTGACCTAAAAGGCACTCAGACGATAGTTCGACTTACTCGACCATTAGCTCACGCAATCTTCTTCTGATCTACCTAAATCATACTGACTGTACCTTTTTGTTTGCTTCTATAGAAGCCTATCTAGTAATCTCCTACCATGTATCCTTGCCATCCATGTAGGGGAATTTATAATAGAAGTTTCTATTCTTCAATTTTTCTTTTATACCCTTATCCATTTCTTGTATTTTACTTAGTTTGGACAATACCCTTTTAGTCTTTTCCATTTTTAGGAGGTTGCCTTAGAATCACGAGTATAATACTCTTGTACATTGTAGCTGCAGATCATCTTACCCACTATTGAATATATAGAATCCCTTTTGTGAGCTCTTTGTGCTTACTCTTTCAACTCGTATCCTAACCCTTAAGTAAGATTTGGTGGCGAGTGACCTTATTGAACTAACATTTATGTCATATCAAGCTAGTTTATGAGTCCGTAGAGGTTTCTTGATGGGTCATATCCTTGGGATTGTTCATAAAATTTTGCTTGTTTCTCTTCTGTTTTTCATACACTCTATCCCCATTTCGAGCATTCTATAAGTTTGAATCCATCCCTAATATTGCCACCCTTATCAATCCTTGGCATGGCATATCATTTTAGATCATTATCTTGTCCTTAAATCCTAATATATTGATGTAGGTGACTAACAGAAAGTTGAACATAAATATCAAGAGCCAACGATAGTTAAAGGTGAAGGTTATTTTGAGTTTGCACTATAAAGTACTTTAAATTATAGAGTAATGCATAAAAAATATTTAAAACTTGAATATGAATTTCAATCATTATTAATCAATATAACCATCTCTTTCTTTATCAAGTATAAGTAATTAGCCTTCAATGAATTATTCACCACTTAATTAGCTTCTATCCAATTACTTGCTTAAACTATGATAACAGTTAAGTTTTTTTCAAAATGGTATAGATGCTCAAATAAGTGACTAAACTAGAGTAGACTAGGGAGGGAATAATTCATGGAAGTTAGGGACAATGAGTAATTACATAGTTAGACCTAATCAATACAAGTAATACCAAAAAAAAAAAAAGAAAAGAAAAGAAAAAGGAATAGTAATAATGGATCTAATACATATTTAACTCTAAATATTTTTCATGCATTACTCTATAAACATACATTATGCTTATACATCGTACAACACCAAAAGAGAAATCAACATTTCATCAATGTAATTTTCGACTCCTTTCTCTAGTTGACCTGTACATTGTGCTAGATATCAATCACTTTAGTATTTTAGGAATTAAAGAAAGACAATATAAATAACACCACCACCATTATATATATATATATATATTGTAAAACCCCACCTTTTAGGCATTTACTTAAAATTTTTTCTCAACTTTTAGGTGCCTAAAGACGATTCATTAGTGTCATCCTTAAGTTAAGGATAAGGCAAAATATGTACTTCACTTGTCATTTAACTTCACAAATACTTGGTTCCATGTCTCTTCTTATACAATGTAATAAACCACAACGAAAATCTTTTATATGAGTGAGTCAAACTCTATGTATCATAACCACACAACTCCCGTATAATGCATGATTCTATTACAAGTATACATATCATGACTATAGTTACTAAACTAAATCCTTTGTAGTATAACACTAAAGTCTTCCCTAAAGAATTACCTTCATATACTTAAATCGTATCATGTAACCAATGACTTCTCCCAAGAGCTCTTTTTTAGCTAGTACTCTAAAGTCTCTTTACCTCTATTATATAATCTTCTATCTAACTTAACCTTAACTTGAGGATATGATAACTTATTCCCTCAGCTTACTGTAAGCTGAGTGAGAGTGAATAGATATATATAATATCGCATCATATCGCAGCCACATAGTAAGTTACTAGTTTAATCACAATATTTTTTAATCCAACCAAATAATGCAAATGTAACAAATGGGTGCCGTGCTCATGCACATGGCATGCATCGGTACTGATATCTTAGTCCAACCTAGCAACTCATCTGGTTAGTCGACTTCAACTAAGCATTGGGACATAAAGCAAAGTGCATGGACCTAGCAAAGTAACAATCAGTTGCCAAAACCTAATGGCCTAGCAAAAATTACGTAGGGTGATTAGAAAATCCAACATATAGCTAGCCCAATAGATATAATGAAGTTTCTACATGCTCGAAAACCTAGTTTTTATAAATCAAATGGTTCACTTGATAAACCTAACTTTTCATATGAAATATGATGTTGTAAAATTTCAATTTTTAGAAAACTTGACCCATAGGTCCCTTTCATACTATGCTATGAAGGCATCAGATCGCACACCAAGCAATACCCAGTAAATCTAAGCAAGTAAGCTTACTCGTTCTTTATTAGCCTTGCCTTTATTTTATTTTATTGTTATTTTTAAGACCTCAATATTAGGTTCACTTAAATGAACACCTTAAAAGGTAGGGTTAGTTATTACATTCTTTTCCAAGTTAGTGTAAATGTGGCAAATGTCACATAAAAATTGAATAATATAATCATAGCAAACAAGTCCAATATCAGAACATATTTTGGCCAACAATAGTTATGTAAAGAAACATTACATAACTCACTAAGTAGCATATCAAACTTGCAACTAAGCTTAATCAAGCAAAACATCACAAACCATGCAAAGTTAGGAGTAAACATAAGTCTACTCAAAGCATATAAATATCTACTTCCCTAGCTTACTGTCTGTTCCCAAACTTACTCGTTAGTATGGTGCTTCTCTTCAACTATTTCACTTTATATAGATAAATATTACCAAAGTCAACTATAGATTGTATGTTTATATATACTCTAGCTTGATATTAACTTATTGATTTTAAATTTGTTTGTTAAGAGAGTATTTATCCCAAACCGCCTCTGACTTAGTCTCTAATTTAACCTTGGACTTAGCCCTTGAATTATCCTCTAATTCTGGCTAACTTCAATGTTTCTAAATGAATACTATCTTCTCTCTTCAGTTTTACCAATTAGATCTTTAGTACTTTGCCTGACTCAGTCTCAAGCCTAACTTACATAAGAACCCCTGACTGTTGCTTATGATTCTTTCTTTGTTTTAACCTCTAATTTGACCCAAACATTATATTTACTTATAATATTCCTATTTTTTAGTCAAACCAAGTTAAGACCAGTGAGGAACACATTATATGTAACATTAATTAGGTTTCCCCTCACTAAGGTATTAATTGTACAAATTATTTTATTATTCATTTTTAGCAAAATGTACATAAATAATAGGCAATTACTTAATAATTAGTATCTATACTCTACTAAATCCAAGAAAAATATATTTTGCTTAGAAAATCATACTTAGTATACTTTGGTCATGAAAAGTACTAAAATAGTGTAATATATAATATTTTCCAAAATATTGATTTGAAGCCCAATTTTGCTAAAATTAGGTTAATAACCAAATAAAATTATAAGATCTAAACCGAATACTTCTAAAATCATAACTAAGCTCCAAATATCATTACAAATCATATTCATTAAGAAATTTAATTAAAAACACATTATTTCTTTTATGTGAAAAATATGGCAAATTTAACAAAATAATTTTGATAAATATTAAATGTACAATTTGTCAAAAATTTATTTTTATGTAAATTAAATATATCATATGAGAATATATGCACCAAAAATTAGCTCAAAAAATTATTTACTATTTTTAAAAATTGATGCAAAATTCATTAAAACATGACAATTTCTTAAGGAACCTATATAGCGCCTCTAATTTCAAAATTGTAGGTTGATATTCTAATTTTACATGTAAAAATACCTTAAAATACCAAGTTCCATAATTTTTTAATATTATTTAATATTTTTAGTAAAATAAACTATTTAAAAAACTAAAAATAATGTCACCTTATCACTAAAGCTCTAGCTACCGTTAGATGGAGAGGGGTGGTTGATTGGACTACCCTTGATATCAATCTTCAACCATTAAGATGCCACCATGTTTGGTTTTCTTTTGTTATAAAAACCCTATTTTCCCCTATTTTGTCAATTTTTGTTCAAATATTAAACCTAACGAATTTGGGAGTATTTCGTTGTTTTCATCTATCCAAAATGATTCAGAATTCTTCTTACATCTTCCTTTATAGAACTCTAGGCAGTGAACTTAGGAAATCCAAATCCAAGTGTCGTTTGTTGGCTAAGTTGGGTGTTATATGTATATATTTTATTAATTTCTTTAATGACAACTCACCCCAAAGCCTTTTCCAATTTCCGAATGTGTACCACGGCATTTACCGGATATTTCCAAGTTGTTTCTTCTTCTTTTTTATAATTTTTTAATAATTACATATTATCTTTAGCTATTATTTAATATATTTATATATCAAGTACATATAACGCGTAAAATATAATTGTATAATTAAACTATATGCTATTTGACTCCAAGTATTATTTTTATAAATCAAATAATTTATCTCTAAGGTTTTGTTATCTTTTAAAGCTCAAATTTTGAGTTTTTAATAATTATAAAATAATCCTAATAAAATATATTTTACTAAAATTAAATATTCCATATACTTTATTTTGAGAAATTAACTTTATTAAGACTCTTCTTTTAACTTTTATACCCCATATTAAAATTTTACTCAATTTAAATAATTTTTTCTGAAAACCCTAAATCATATCGAATACCTTAACTCGTATTGATATAAAGTAACTAGAGTTTAGTCACATGAAAAAACTCATTTGTCAAACTTTCCTTGAAAAAGTTTGTTTCTATTATTTCCTTAGCTATATCATCTAGGTTTCATGTGTAATAAGAGTAACCCACTATTCCGGATCTATGCTAATAGATTGAAAAATGAGATTTCACATACACACATCATAATACCTACGGTGCAGAAGAGCAGTAAAATTTAAGAAACATGGAAAAAAAGAGTTGCGCTTGTGCAGATGCGAACGAGCAATAGGCAAACGATGCCTATATATTGTTCGACTGATGGGTTGCATACCTAGACTCCATTTGCCCATTAAACTTGAATTTTTTCTTTTCTTCAATTAATCATCACATCATATTAAGGCTGAGCCAAACAGCCTGAAAATCCTCAAAGCTATAATTTCGCAGCCATTTTGGCATTTAACCTTTTATTTAACTAGGTATCCGTAGAACCATGAAACACGTCCAATAATCATGGCTACAGCTATAATTAAATAAATTGAAATCAAGAAAATCCGTTAATAGAAACTTATCATAGTCAATAATACTTTGGCTTTCCAGGATAGATTCATGCGTAACGGCCATTTCCACAGAATCACAATCAAATCAAATCGAGTTATACGTAAAATTAGATGCATCTTTCATTAATTTTTTAACATAAAATAAATAAATAGATTGACAGAGGTATACTTGCATTGTCCTATACCAAATCTCCTCAAACTCACTCCCAATATATTTGAAACATTATATCAAACATAACCTTAGACCTTATCCAAAGGAAATAGGGGATTGAATGTAAAAAACCATAAAAGTACAATCACATATAAGCCGAAGGTTAGCAACATAAAACGTTTCCATTGCCTGAGCACTACAATAGCTCTCTACTAAGAGTTGTATGAGCTGAATCTGCACAAGTGAGGATATACATACACAAAATGTATCCAAATGGAACTATAAGCTAAACCCATCAAAAAAAGTAGATGCAGAGGCACATTCGGTTGTAATACCTGTTCGTGCACTTAGGATTTTGTAGTCATATATGAGCCAAAAGGACACTTGCAAAGTCTGAACTCCAACTCTTACACTACAGCAACTTCACCTTCAAAACATTCTCAACAACTCATAAATTTGCTCAATGGCCCCCGGATCTACTGTCCTCCAAATATAAGTTTCCCAAAGAAAAACAGTATGATATGTGGCAAAATAATAACTGTATTTGGCGTCCGTAGTCATGATATATCAAAAAGGGACTGATATTAAGAGATGAAAGCTGAGGAACCAAAAGCGTCAGATTCACAACATTCCTGCCGATATTAAAAGCTGGTTTGTGCATTGGCGTATCACCTGCTCAGAACTTGAAAATAGGATGATCCAGCCATTTGCTCCAATTATAGACTAATAAAACAAAAGTTTCTGCTGGAGGAACTCAAACACAGTTTCCCTCCCTCCTCCAGCTACTATTTGTGTTTAGTATGTGGCTTTGTTGGGGAATAGAAGATAGAAGTTGATGACTTGACATCGTTGTTGGCATTAGCAACAACTGGAAACTGAGACTCGGATTCTTCATCATCACTGTCAATGTTAGAGGGAGAAATCCTGTTCTGGAATGCTCTACATCGCAAGAGAAAAACGTTGAAGTAATAGCTCACTAATTCCTCCCTCTTTTTGGTGGGAAACTGCTTCACCATCTCAACCCAAAAACATTTCTCCTGTGATAAAGGATTCGACCTTACGATAGCTGCAAACTTATTCTGTTCCTCTCTTCTCCAAAAGACCTCAATATCCTCACCCATTTTATCAAATTTAAAAAGGTTGAATGCAGCACCTAGTTCAAGCTTCAACTTTTTTCTTTTCTCACCAATGTGAAACCTGACACATTCTGCAGAACGTTGACATTGACAGCCGCATGAATCCTGTCTTCCCTTTCCAATAGGATCTCTTTCAATTAGAGAGAGTGATCCCCGTGATCTCCTTAGTGGCCACATTGGTGTCCCCAGCCATTTAGAGTCACTTTCTGAAGCCACCCTAGTCCATACAGGAACAAAAGCTTGAAATTCAGGGCCCAATGGAGTTTCATCTTCTTCATGATCATCAAATAGAGAATCTGCAGTGGATAAATTGGAGGGGTTATTTCGGGATTCAGATGAGAATGACTCGGAACAAGATTGAGGATGACGTGCCCCAACAGTTGGCTCCTGCTTGCATTGCAGCCTCTCTCTAAGCTTATAGCCAGATCCACTATTATCTTCATACATGCTTGGATGCATCCTCTGATTGTTCTGCAAAATGCAATATAATATCACTGACATAATCTTTCACATGGTCATGACTCATGCCTAAATCATTAGCTCAAATATAGAAATTGGTACAAAAATTTTGCAGAAGATAGGATATGTGGATAGAATGGGATAAAGAGAATACAATATGTAATACACGAATATAAAGCTCAGGAGTATTAGCGAAAGTTTCAGTACATGCTGGCACTAACAATCACAGTACTTCCCAAGCAACAAGATTTTCCTTCTAAGACCGGATTAAAGGATGAAATCCACGGGGGTTTAGAACTCAGCCTGTGCATACGAAAAGAAATTACAATTATATCGTAGGGCCTGCCAGTATAGTTCTAACACAATGCACCAGCAGGCATGGCTGGAACGGTTCAAACATAGTGGTGAGAGCTGCCGTAGAACAGAAATAGACAACCCCCATTCGCCATATGAAACATGTAAAGATGAGAGAAAGACAGGCTAAGAAGTTGTGTGTCACTTTGTGATGAACGATTTCCAACAATTTACCGCTTTCAGGAAGTTTCCATTGGGATTGGAGGATGGGGAAGGCTCAACAAAATTTTTTGTGAAGTTTGGAGCAATGTAGTTATCCACCTTTGCTCCTGAGGAGGGAGTCTTATAAAAGGCCTGTATTAATATAAATATTACATGGAATGGAAAGGCAAACAAGAAGCATTAACTTTCATCTTTATTATAAAATATCGGAGGGTTCTAACAAACCCTCAACCCTAATCAACAAGAGATGCAACTAGACAGCTAGGAGATCAAACAAAAACATATCTATTTTTACTGACCTTTTCATTGTTCATTGACCTATGACTAGATCATTTTGCCGTGTTCATGACACTGTTGCAATTATCTACATGTTTTACTCATGGAACAAGAAGTCTTGATGCTCTAAGCTTGTGTTGCAAGCTCGTTTCTCCAATTGAACCTTTACAATTTTTTCAAAATTAGATTCCAACATGCAATCCTATAAGATCTATAATTATGATCTATTGAAAAGATAAATGGCTTGCTGGTTATTTATGTGAATTTTGGAAGCGTACATTGATACTGATAACAAAACTGACAGAATTTGCAATAAGACTTGCTAGTAGCAATGTCTCTTTTTGTGGGGAAAAAGGCCAGTTTAATCTTTGGCAACTAAGAGGATTTTTTTGAGATCAAAACTCAGGGATTTTGCCACCAGAATTAGGAAAGAGACTAGATCACGAGTTGGGTGTCCTTCAGAGCAAGACCAATCGATTTTTCAAGGAAGAGGATGAACAGTGTATTGCTGTCACCTTCTCTTATCAAAATTTCAAACTTCCTTAGGGGCTTATTTTTTCCAGGATGATTTTTTTTAACATGACTGAAAATTATAATTGATTTAGTCAACTCATTTAATACTTAGACAATTATAGTGAAATAAGGATTTTTCAAACAAATATTATGAACTAATCAGAACATGACACAGCATTAATGAAAGGAATTGGCCCTTCATTTCAGAGAGTGAGAGCACTCAAATAGAAAAATTAAAAATCATGAAAAATTTTAATAGGAAAGTAACAAAAGTTCAAAAACTAAACTTGTGTGTTTCCAATCTCTAATCTCACATAAGGCTAATGGTATGCAATAATAAAAAGCATCTCAGCTTGCTAACTGGATTACCATGAGCTTACAAGAGGCTAGTCAACAATCCCCTCAGCAGTGAATTGACAACCTGGTGGTCTTTGGTAGTTGAGTCAGCAATCACTGATTCAAGGGGACCTCCGATAGATTATCAGATCTGAAGTAGAAGAATTTTACTGATTTTAATATTGATTGGCTTACACAGTTTTTTTTTTTTTTTTTGGGTAAGATCAGTTTATATTTATATAAAAGAACAGTACAAAAAAGGGAAAACATCACTATAAATAATCAGAAAACCCACAAAAGTAAAACAATAGGTAAACTAAAAATTTAAAGAGCAAACTGCTTCAACTATGAAGATGCAAAAGCAGAAACTAAAATATACTAGAAGAAAGCTACTAGTGAGACCATAAACTAACTCTCTAAGTCTTTCTACGATTTTTGCCTTTCTTCTTCTTCTTCTTCTTAGAACGAGTAGATAGAGGATGCTTCATCAAGTTGGAGAAAAAAGAGACAACTTTGTCACTAATGAAATTTGCTAGTCATGTTGAGAGAAAAATCTAACTTTAGTGATTCATTAGAACTCGTAACTTTATCTTTAACCCGATACTCATTGCTCACGATAACATATGTATTCTCAAAAGAATTCACAAAAAATCTCACTTCAATTGACATCTTAGATACCACGTTCGCATTGTCAATAGGAGCACCAGCCTCAACTAACTTCTCATTTATGGTTTAAGGATTAGCTTACACAGGATCAATTGCCTTCAAAAAGTAAGCATTCATGTCATGTTAAAAAATATTATAGTAGGGCAACTAAAGGGCTTCCACTAGTATTCAACTTCAACAGGAACCTTTCCACTATCTATACAACGGACCAAAATTAAGTCTACAAAGTCACTGCTGACTTGTATCTTAACACATACTTGGGCAAAATTCAATCTTTTCTGTATAGTAGTGATAGAGTCAACAATCAATGGTTTCCTAAGTCTACTTGCCATATAGCCAATGCCCTTTTTATGGTAAAACTTCATAAGGACATTCTAAAGCTTAACCCATACAAACAGGTAGCTTGGAACTTCACTTGCTAATGACATACCCATCTCCCATCGTCGAAGGATAAGGTATTAACTTGCAAAATACCAAAGGGTTTTAAGAATCTTTATAACTTGCCTTTCATTTTGAAACTTAAAGAGAAAGGTGCCTTTCTCGTTACTCAAAACCTTAACCAAACCAAAATGATCTCATACTACATGAGCAATCTTTTCTACTATTAGAAAAGGAAGAGTCTTTACAAAAACATGACCAACAACTATATTTTCTCAAAGGCGAGCTCCAAATTCTACCACTGCTATTGGCGGAGTTACAACTAGCTCATCCCCATCCCTAATAAGAGAATAACAATTAAGAGAACAATCAAGATTTAACTTTAAAGATGAGAATAGAAATGCCTTAGCAAACGGTTTGCGCTCTCTAACCTCTTTCGAAGGAGTAGAAGATAGTAGAGGGCAAAAAGGAAACTTCACCAGCATGGAGAAAGAGGGAGGAGCCAAAACCAAAGCCTCTTTGAATGACATTATCGCCCAACCAATTTTGACTAGAGAAGGAGCAACTATCACTTTCGCCAAAGACAAAGGAGAAGGCAACTTGCCCTTACCTAGAGCAGGCCAAGGAGAAGCCAATAAAGAGGAGGGTTTATGTACTCCCAAAGCCGAAGATGTAGCCAAAGAAGATGACAACACTAGAGGGGGAGCCAAAGCTATACCCTTAGCCTTCATCGGAGCATGGTATTGTATGGAGACAATAGGCTTTGACTTGATTGGAGGAGGGAGAGCCATGCGGAGCCACCAACGTACATAGACACGAGAGCAAGCCATGGACAGCGAAACCTTAGCCACTAGAGAAGAAGACTCAAAGAGTAAGGACACTTAAAAGAATAGAAGACAAACAAGAGAGACTGGCACTGACAAGAAACCCAACCAACAACAAAGGAGGGATCGGCAACTTACAAACCAAAGACGGACGATAACCAAGGTGAGAGAAGCAATTCAAAACCCTAAAGAGAAGAGAGTAGGAAAACTAGACTCAAAACTAGAGAGAGAGGAGAGAGAATTTTCTCTAACTCACTATACTTGTTTAACAAAACAACCAACTTCCTTTACTAACTGAGATTCTCTATTTTATAGTAGTGACTAAGAAACTAACTTTTCTTTTGGCCAGAAACTAACATACTAACTAACAAAAGATTCTAGACGCTTACACACACCACCTATTGTGCACCATACAACACCAGATCACACCCACATACACCACATACTACTAAACAACAACTACACATTAGAGAGTTATATCAACCTTGGAGATGATTCACAACTTTGATCATATAAGGGAAAACAAGCATCACATCCAATAGTGGTCTAGCTATTTGGTATAACTAATACTCATCTCTACTTCTTGTCTTTCAATTTTTTCTTTTTTCTATTGTAGTTATGTTCTAAATCTTTAATGATGGAAAATTTTACAAATTTTTTAAAAATTAACTTCCTGATGATTTGGATTGTTCACATCAAACAGAAGCATAGGCATTAGACTTTTTTGGTTCATCTTAATTTTGCGCTTTTGGTATCTTTTTGGCACCGTTTTCAAACTGTGTTTGTCAAAATAAGATTTGAAAAGGACAAAAGAATAAATACATATATACCCCTCTTATGAAATTAAACACCTAATAAATCCCTATAATATTGGACTGATTTACCCCTTCCTTTATTTAGTTAATTAAAATACAAAAATCAAAATATCATCTGTCAATGAATAAAATATATATTTCCTTTTTTTTTTTTAAGTAAGTAATGAATAAAATATATTTTCAAAATCTTTTCCTTTAAATACATAAATTCTCATTTCCCAACTCTAGTTCCTTAATTATCACCTTTGCCACAATTATAATTAGGGAAAGAAAAATCAATTTATCCAAAATTCAAGTTTGAAACATAAAAATAAATAGTTTTTACAGAGGGGAGAAGACAATTCAAAATGATCCTTTAGAAAAATGAGGAAGATAACGCAAATGATGATATTAGTTAGCTATTAATGAAAATAGTGTTTTCAACGACAAAGCAAAATAGCAAATAGGATTCGCATAACCAACATCACCTAGTAGAGATAAGGCTTGATTCATTTATTGTTTTGTTTCAATAGGATAACTTAAGATGTGGCAAACACATATCTTCTTAAGCGCAAGTTATAGGCTAAAGCATTAGATCTAGTCAATGGTTGACTAAGCGCAAATTTGTCCATATGACTGGATTTGCCCTTTACCATTCTTGGTGGAACCTATGGTGCACTAAGATCTAAGTGCTCATCAAGGGAGAGCCCTCCAATCTCAAAAACTACAAACTATTCCATAATTAAATTAAATTAAATCAGAATTATTTTTTACTTGTTGATTATTCCAAAACTTTTCATTTCTTACTTTCCTCAAATAAAAGATAATTATGAATCTAACAATATCTTGTAAAATGCATAAATCAGAAAATAACAAGATACAATTTATTTTTCCTATTATAAAAGATATCCCCAACAATAATTAAATTAGAAGCAGAAGGAGAAGAAGGAAAAGCAAAGAGAAGAGCAATGATAAAATAAACCGTAACATATGTCCAATTATTGGACACTGCATTGCCCCTATAAATAATATAAAACGGCTTGTGAACTCTTCTAAACTCAAAGAAATATATTGCTTAAAAGTAAGCTAGGAAATGAAGAACACCTACCAATATATTCCACTCTCAAGATATGGAAAGATTTAGTTGTAGAGACAACTTCTTTCATGTTGACTCTCCACGTAATACTTGAGTTTCCCTAGCATAACTAGGAGAACTCCAATTCTTTTTCTTTTGGCCTACTGAAGCCAATGAAATACTAAAAACCCATCAGTTAAGGATGTCACCAATATTGTAGCAAATACAAATTCAAATAATAGGACACAAAGCACAACAGAATTTCCTTCCTATTATGCAATGGAACTGCATAAATTAAACTAATGGAAGCGTGAAAGACAGAGAAAAGAAACAATGCAATTCGCACACATAGATATCCTGTAAACTTAAATTACCATTAGCCAACCAAGATCATGCACGACACTGCCATTTAAATGTGAATGCAACATTCAAGAAGATATACCAATCCATGTACATAAGAGTAATATTGTGGACCATTATTTGAAACAGCTAAAGACATTGATCACAACAAATTAATTGCAACTTACTATACCTGCAAAATGGGTTGTTTGCTATCATGTCTTTTCAATAATAATGCCTCTCGAGCCAACAAAACTCGTTTCCAAATGTGTTCATTTCCGTAATTCTTCCACTTAGTCTTCTCCGGTACCAGGCCAACTGCAGGATCCCAAGGATCCTTTGCGATCAAACTAAGCCAATGAAGCATTCCCCATAGGGGTCCTCCATTCATCACACTACTGGATTCTTCTTCCTTGGAGACCTCTCGATCTACCAAAATTACATCATTTTCACCATTACATGTGTTCCCTCCCGATTCTACCACTACACTCCTCAATTCATTGTCTTTTGACATAACTTCATTTATCATCCTCTTCTTCTTCCGATCTGTCACCGAATTGTCCTCATCAATCTCAATCAGTATCCTTTTAAGACAATTCCTAGGATTCTTGTCACCACTTACCGCTACAGCTTCACTCTCAGCAAAACCTTCACAACATGGCTTTCTGTCACTGAGAGAAGTAACCATACTCTCTTTCGAGTATAAATACATACAATCCTCATCATCTGCAGTCACCTTGCTTGCATTGGACTCTAGCTCCACACTCTTTATCTCATCCCCATCTCTTAAGTCACCAACATCCCCACATTCTAACTGATAATTAGACACAGAATCGCCATATTCATGACGATTCTTCAATGGTTTAGATATCCTAGGAGAGAACTCTTCACATTCCACATCTACACCAACAGCGCACCTACTCAGATCTGCACTAGTACAGCTACTGCCCGATAAGCTGCTCTTCATATCTCCTTGAGGGAAAGTCCTCTTAACCATCTCCTCCACGACTATTAACTACTCCAATGAAGCAATTTCAATGCTACAGAAAGACCATAAAACTTCAGAAGCAATTTCATCTCAGCATGCAGAAAGTTACAACTCGATAAAAATATTTAGACTGCTCAACTCAAAACAGATGATGATTAAAAGGGAAAATACTAATCATGCGCTTTCTGGAAGGACCTCATCCTAAAAACTAGGATAGAAAAGCTAAAATGGAGCTTAAAAAACACCAGATTGAAATAGAGTTTGAGTGCCTAAAAAAGATCCAAGCTGGTGCGTCTTCACACAGCCCGAACTCCGGTGACACTTTTGAGTACTCGCTACCCATCAACTATCTATCAGTCAAAAGTACCATGAAACAATCTAGTTCTGTTATGTGAACGGATCTGTATCAAACCCTAGACAATCTAGACAAAAATATTATAAAATATCTCATCAACCAAAAACCCATATTTATTTATTTATTTTAATAAATTAAAACGAACCCAAAAATCAATTCCTGAAAGACGACCGAAATACAAAGTACCAAGATTCAAATAATCAAAAACATGTACGGAAAAAGGGATTCTAGGAACTGGGTTGACGCCAAATACGTGGCTTTTGGCGGGAAAATATAAAAAAGATTCGTTTTAGGGCTTGTATATATTTTTGAAAGCTTTGAACTTTGGACGCTCCTTTCAATCTCCTTTGTCCTTTCTCTCTCTCTATTGCAGAATAGAGTATGGTAGAGTAAGACATAACCATAACAAAATATAATACATGGGTTTGTTCGAGTACAATGTTATATGTTGTGTAATGTTATGTCAGATTCTTCTTTGTTTTTTTTTTTTTTAATTTCAAGTTTCCATTTTTCTCTCCCCCAACATACTACTTCTTCCTCTTCTCATTCTCATTCACATTCACGTTCAACACATACTACTACAATATACAAACAAATAAAACAAATCAGGGGAGAGAGAGAGTACCAAAGAGCAGTAGGATGAAGTAGGGCGACATGACCTTGTTGGGACATTTTTCATTTTCATTTTCCTTCTTGTCTCCCTGTATTTCCTTTTTTAAAATTATTCTAGGTGGGGCTAGAAAAGTATTTTCGGTGGTATGAATGAAATATGAGTGGTGGGGTTTAGAGGGAGAGGGGGCGGAAGAGAGTGGGAAGAAGAGAGAAATTAATAAGAGAACACCTGCAAGATCCCTTCACCAATATTTATGGTTGAAAAATGATATGAATTGAGAGGTTTATTGTCTAACCATAGTTAAAAGGATAACTTTATGGCAGGGTTAAGGGGGTTTGGCTTGAGTTGTTAATTAGTATTCAAAGGAGAGGTAATTTTGAGAATATATAATTTTTATTTATTTGCACTTGGTAAACAACTAATCCTTTACCTCTATTTAAAATTAAATGTAAGTACTGTTGACATAGTACTCTAGGCAGGGATCTCTCAGGCCCAATCAGATCCACTAAGTTTTGTCTCTCTAGGCCTTAGCCTAGGCCCGACTCTTAATGACTTAAGTTTATGAAGAACTGTAACAATCATAAACTATAAGATAAAGATAAAACAGCTACATTTTAAATATTAGAAACACGTATGATATGATAGCTTCACTCTTCCACGCTTGCGAGAGGAGATCTCTCCCACCAATTAATCTCTAACGATCGGCTCCACTTCGCTATAAATACCAAATATTTACAAAAAAGTAACTCTCTCTAAAAACTTTGCATTCTAAGCCCGTGTACTGAGTATTTTATTCCATAAAAAGCTTATTGCTGACTTAAGTATCGAAATAGCTACATTAGACAACCCCTTGGCATTCCTTCACTGTGCATTGTTTTGCAGGCCTAGTACGTGTAGATCTTAATCCACTACTGGTAAGAATTCAGGACCAACATTTGGCGCTGTCTGTGGGAAACAAGAATTCCTATACCTGAAATTTTAAACATACCAAACACATAACCCATGTTAAGCTTTTCTACATTATGTCTCAGCGTGACGAGCAAGAAAATCAACAATTGTTGAATAACCAATCCATGGGCAACTAGCCCCTCCCAAGAGCTGTGTTGGAAGAACTCTTGGAGCACGTAGAGCACCTGGTTAAGCAGTATGCTGAGCAAAACAGGGAGCTCTGAGCTCGCCTGGACAAAGCAGAGTGTCGCAGTGAATAAACTCACCACTCCGAAGCTTCAGATGCCTACATTAAGCGGGACAACATGCAGTAACAGTAGCTATATAATAGAAGGAATCAATAACTCGATCTGCCGCTACGATAGCAGCTAGCAAGGTCTATGGCTACCCGCAATTGAGCTCTGGTTGGCAATGAGTAGAAAGCTAACTTGTAGGGAGTTCAAGCTCATTTAACTGTACGATGAGCTCACCCGGTGGATGACGCCGACCTAAATGAGCTCTATGCGATGGTAAGATGGTTCTCCAAGCAGTAAGGGAGTAAGCCTATTGGCGACACCAGGACGGTCGCTAGTAACAAGACCCCTTTCACCAGGGGTGTCCAAGACGAAGTATTGCTCCCCAACGACAAACTTCCGTCCCTAGATTAGTATGATGACATAGGTGACCTCGATGACCATCTCCTCCACTTTCGTACCCTTATGAACCTTCATGATTATGGAGATGCCATACTATGTAAAGCCTTCTTGGGTACGCTAAGGAAGGTAACATGGTCGTGATTTAACTACCTCTTCATCAATTCAATTAGCTCCTTCGATGAGTTGGTCAAGAAGTTCAGCCTCCATTTCAAGGCTAGTGAGCCCCCGTCTAAGGACACATTATCCTTGTACCTAGTAAGGCAGGCTGAAAGTGAGTCCTTGCGTAACTATTGGCCCAATTCAATAACGCTGTAGTCGAGATCCCTCAGCTGGACGAAGGAGTCATTGTCCATGTCACACAGCCCGGCATTAGACCTTCGGGAGATTTCTTCTGATCACTTGCAAAGAGCAAGCCAAAGACCCTGGCCGACTTCTGAAACAAAGCCCAGAAGTACATCGACTAGGAAGATAACATTCACACCAGGTGCAATGCTGATTGAGAAAGGTTGAATGGAAAGCAGGATGGGGAGAAATTGTCCATTAAAGATCTCTTTAGTGGAAGGATGTCGAACAAGCCCAAGGGGAAAAGATCTAGGAAGAAGAAACGCTAAGTAGAATGCAACCCTCTCCCCCCTCCTATTTACATCTAGTACACACTTCTAAATAGACCCATAGCCCAATTTTATTTCGAGGTGAAGCATCGAAACTTGCTATAGAGGCCGCAGAAAATGCGTGGAAACCCCAGTCGCCGAAACTCCAACAAATACTGTTAGTTCTATGACGATTATGGCCATACACCTGAAGAGTGCTTCTAATTGAAGAATGCTGCTGAATACGCAATGTAATGCGGCTTCTTCAATGAATATGTGGCACATCACCAGAACGACGACCATTCCGATGATGATACTAACAAGGCACTTCGGAGGTGACGGACTAAAGACACCCAAGCAGAGCAGAATAACGACTGCTGCAATGATTACGCCCCCAATGACGTCATAAATGTAATTATGGGGGGCCCGCACCCTAGGAGCCAGTCGAGTACTAGCAGTTCAGTTAACACCTAATCAGAGGTGCTGGCAGTTAGCGAGAAGAGAGAGAAATTAGATACTTCCATCTCCTTCTCCAACACCGACCTTGAAGGGGTCGACACTCCCCATTAAGATGCCCTGGTGATTGGGGTAAGGATCTCAAAATTTGAGGTCTTGAAGATCATGGTAGACACTAGTAGCTCTACCGATATACTCTTCCTTCACACGTATGACAGGATGAGAAAGAAGCTGCTAGTAAAGATGAAGTCGTACCACCACAATTTGATCAACTTCAATGATAGCACGGTCCAAGCCAAGGGCATCATCATGCTAAACATGGAACTTGGTAATGACGACTATGTGGCACAACGACCCGTAGAGTTTGTTGTGATTGATTGTCCCTCCCCTTATTATATACTCTTGGGAAGACTAAGCCTAAACGCATTTGGGATGATCATATCCTCCCTGTATCTGAAGGCCAAATTCCTAATGCCCACAGGGGTGGGACTATGCAGGCATAATCAGAAGTTCTCGTGAGAGCTATATGTCAAGGCGACCAAAGGCGAGGTATCTTCTTCCTAGAGATGGGCCTACAGGAGAGACTAGTTGAGAGGGGCAAGCCTAGAGAAAAAATCGAAGATATCCAGATTGGTGACTCTCTCGACCAAACAATGAAAGTCAGGATTGAGACCTTAGTCGAAGTGAAGGATGAAATCATTGCCCTCCTACAGGAAAATTCGAATAGGTTTGCCTAGTCAGCGTCCAACATACCCGGAATTTCCCTCAACTTAGCAACCCACAGCCTCAACATCGACACCACAGCGTGGCCTGTCAAACAAAAAAAGAGGCATTTCACCCTAGAACGGCAGGCCACAATCAAGGAGGAAGTGCAAAAGCTACTTAAAGCTGGCTTCGTAAGGGAGGAAAAGTACCCTACGTAGCTAACAAACGTGGTACTAGTGAAAAAGAAGAATGGGAAATGGCACATATGTGTCAATTATATCGACCTCAACAAAGCCTGCCCTAAAGATTGTTTCCCCCTCCTTAGAATCGACTAACTTATCAATTCTACGTCGGGATACGCCCTACTAAGCTTTATGGATGCCTTTTCGGGATACAGCCAAATCAAAATGGACCCAAAGGATGAGGTCCATACCTTCTTTGTCACCGACTACGGTACATACTACTACATTGTAATGCCATTTGGACTAAAAAACACTGAAGCCACATACCAGTAGATGGTGACGAAATTATTCAAGTCCCAAATCGGGTGTAATGTGGAGGTGTACGTCGATAACATGATTATCAAGAGGAAGAAGCCAATCGATCATGTTAAGGATCTCTAGGAAGCCTTCGACCGAATGCGCATGCATGACATGAAGTTAAACCCCCAAAAGTACATCTTCAGTGTCGGCTTTGGCAAGTTCCTTGGATTTCTAATCACTTAGAAAGGTATCGAGGCTAACCCTGGGAAGATCACGGCCATCAAGGGAATGAAGCCCCCAACTTCAATCTGAGACATACAAAAGCTCACTAGCACGATACCTGCCTTAAGTAGATTCATTTTGAAGAGCGTTGACAGATGTGCTAAGTTCTTCAAAATCCTAAAAAATCCCAAGGGTTTCAAATGGACTTTAGAGTACCCCGCTGCCTTTCCGCAGCTCCAAGACTTCTTCACTCATCCACCAATCCTCTCCAAGCTGTCTAAGGGGAGGATCTATTTTTGTACTTGGCTATTAGCGATTGGGTTCTCTCCTTTGTTCTGGTTAGAGTAGACGGAAGAGAACACAGGCCAGTATATTACGTTAGCCAGATACTTCATAGGCCTGAGGTCAGGTACACTCGGGCAGAAAATTTTGTGCTGGCTGTAGTCATTACTGCTAGAAGGCTAAGGCCCTACTTCCAGGCGCACCAGGTGATTATATTCATGGACTAATCACTGCGCACCATGCTGCAAAAACTTGATACGACTTAACGAATGATGAAGTACGCAATGGCACTAAGTGCATATGGAATCCAATACCAGCCATGAACGATTAACAAGGCATAGGTCCTGGTCGACTTCATGGTAGAATATATTGGAGAAGAAACACTATTGGACGACGAAAAACCAGTATGGACTCTCTACATCGATGGATCATCCACCACTAGAGGTGAAGGTGCGGGCCTTGTGTTGACTGATCTGCATAAGGTCACTATTTGTTACGCCCTTAAGTTCGGGTTCGATTCCAGCAACAATGAATTTGAATACGAGCCGCTTATCATTAGCTTGAAGTTGGTTAAGGAGATCGGGGTCGAGTAACTGCGGATATTCTTGGACTCCATGCTCGTTGTACATCAAGTCTAGGGTAAATATGAGGCGAGGGCCAACACCATGGCCAAGTACTTAGAGAAGGCGAGAGGGCTCTTAGTAGACTTTCCCTCTTGGGACATCGAGAAAATCCCTTGAATGGAAAATCCAACAGCCAATTGGCTATCTAAGCTGGCCTCTACTGGCATACGAAAGCCCAAGATGAAGGACAGCAAGATCTTCATAAAGTACCTATCGGAAAAAAGCATAGCTCCAAGCTCGGCTAAAATTTTAGAATTGACCGCGACGACACCAAAGTCGAGCTAGATGGATCCCATCCAGAGCTACTTAGAGGAGGGAACATTGCCAGGGGACAGGAGGGAGTCGAAGAAGCTTCAATACCGTGCTACCAATTATATACTGATTGATGGTATCCTATATCGTAGGGGAATTAGCTTCCCCCTACTCTGGTGTCTCCAAGAAAGGGAAGGGCTGCATATCATGGAAGAGCTACATGTCATGGAAGAGCTGCACATTGGAGTGTGCAGCGATCATATCCACTCCCAAGCCTTATACCTTTGGGCGCTACGGCTCGGATATTATTGGCTTACCATGAGGTAGGACATAAAGGTAGTAGCTTAGAAGTGCCCGTAGTGCCAGAAGTACGCCCCAATCAGTCGCGTACGCAACACCGCACTCTAACCCCTGATGAGCCCATGGCTGTTCACCCAATGGGGGATTGATATCCTCGGTGCCTTCCCAAAAGCATTTGGAGTATGGCAATTCATAATTGTCATCGTGGACTACTTCACGAAGTGGGTAGAGGTTGAAGCTGTGGCTATAATCACAGAGAGGAGTATGGAGTCATTTGTCAGAAACAACATTCTCTCCCGATTTGGAGTCCCTCATGTATTGATCACAGACAACGATTAACAATTTGACAACCTCAAGTTCAAAGAGTTTTGCACTAAGCACCAGATCACCGTACACTTCACTTCGGTTGTCTACCCCCAATCGAATGGACAGGTGAAGGCGACCAATCGAGTCATTTTAGGCAGCCTTCAAAAGCGTACGGACCAATCTCATGGCGCTTGGGATGATGAGCTACCTAATATCTTGTGGGCGTATAGGACTATGCACTGCACTTTAACGAGTGAGACCCCCTTTCATCTGGCTTTCGAGTTGGAAGTTGTCCTTCCTATTGAACTTAAACTCCCCAATATTCGGACTCAAAATTTCAACGCTGCCCTGAATGACTCATTATTGTAGGTAAGCATCGACACAATTGAGGAAATCAAAGACCTCGCTGCTGCTCGAGTTACTGCATACCAACATTGGGCCGCCCGATGTTATGATCAAAAGGTCCAACATGAGGAGTTCAAGGTTAACAACCTAGTGTGCTGAAAATTGGAGGCTATTTTTTCATGAGAAGGCTAGGGCAAGCTAGCCCCTAATTGGGAAGACCCGGTCAAAGTTAAGGAGAAATTAGGCAATGGAGTATACAGGTTGGAAAGATTGGATGGTGAGCTTATCTTGTACACGTGGAACGCCGACAATCTATGTCTCTACTTTGATTAGAATTTCATCATGTACAGTTTTATTTTCAATTTGAGTCGAAATAAAAAGCTCTCAATTGATTGCATACTTCTTTCTCTCTCCTTTTGTATCAGTTGCCTTGTCATCCTTTTAAAAAGGCACACGAATAGTTACTCGAGCAAGTTGGAATGCCACCGACCTGACCCCTTCAGGATAACCTTAGCAAGGGGAAACACCCTTTGTATAGAGGAATTCTAACAAATCGAGCGAGTTGGAATGCTATCAACTTGACCCCCTTAGGGTAACCTCGGTAAGAGGAAACACTCCTTGCATAGAGGAACTTCCATGAATCGGGTGTGTCAGAACGCCACCAAATTGACCCCCTTAGGGTAACCTCAACAAGGGGAAATACCCCTTACACAGAAGAACTCCCATGAACCGGATAGGATGGAACATCACCGACTTAACCCCCTAGGGTAATTTCGGTAAAGGGAAACACCCCTTATACAAAGAAACTCCTATGAACTGGATAGGATGAAACGTCACCGACCTAACCCCTTAGGGTAATCTCGACAAGGGGAAATACCCCTTGTACAGAGAAACTCCCCCAACAAAATCTTAACCAAGGGTCCACAAAATTTATGGAGAGAATAGCAAAAGACTTTTGAAAAACTTCATTCATTTATTATACACCTTTATTTACAAAGTAAAGACCGGCATCCCAACCCTAACAAAAAAGAAAAAAAAAATTATAGAACCTTGCTACCACCTGTGATAGGAATCAAGCTACGGGATCCTTAACTTGTAGCCAAGTTCAAGGACTAAAGGGGCTAGTACATCGAATCTTTATGTTCCAACTAATCCTTGCCAAGGTCGAGTACTTTTTTATCGAATCACCTTTAATGCCATACCGTATGATAACCCATTATTATGTGGTTTGCCGAGTAGATGAGCACTCTCTAATGTCGAGCTGTATAATCACTTAACATCATCTTTGCTGAGAAGCCAAGAGAGAGGATTCAGATTAATTAAGCCATCCTTACTTGGACAAGCCCATCTATCCGTACTTTTTATCCGCATCTCCTAATGACCTCGCTAAAGCCGCATCGCCACGTGTATAGTATCGCATGTAGAATTTATAGCACCAATAATTATTTTTCTTGTATATTCACTTTTGCCCCTTTATAACATGTATATTGCCTCCCTTTAGGAAATGTCCTTTTTGTCTTTTCCCTTTTGGGCAAGTTGCCTAAGTTTGCAGGTATAAATATCATTGTACTTATAGTTGTAAGATATCAAATAATATTCAATACACTTTTGAGTACCTTTTTTCCCGCGTAAACACTATTGTTTACTCTCGGCATCACTCTTATTATTTCTCTTAAACAAGGTTAGATGGCGAGTAACCTCATTGGACCAATTCGAGCGTTACATCGAATTGTGTCGTGAAGCTCGAATTGTGCCGTGAGTCCTCGGAAGTTTCATTGGTGCGTCATATCCTCTGGAGCTGTTCGTAGGTTTTGTTTATTATTTTCATCCTTTGTTTTCACCCTTTTGTACCTTTCCCTATTGACTCCTTTTGAGCTTTCTAAAAGCTTGGATCCATTTAGCGACCGGCCTTATCTGTTCTTAGCTACAGTTCGCAACTTCTTAATATCAGAGCAGATGTTTTGTATGAACTATAGTTAACTCTTCTTGGATTTTTGTTATGCTTTGTATTGCCAGTATGAAATAGAGTTAGTTATTGAGTTCATTTGATTGTGGTTTTATTATTTGTTCACTTTTTGGAGTGTTTGTTTAAATTCTGAATCTATGAGGAAAAATGATAGACCCAAATATGAATGTTGGAACCAGTGATGATAATGGAGTTATCTACCATGGGCATCAATCTCAAGGAACTCCCAAAAGCGTTGACGAGAGACTCGAAAAGGCAGCTAACCTCCTGATAGGTCTAACCTGAGCTGTTCATGCACTGTCTTGCCGACCCACTGAGGCCATGTAAAACACTCCATAAATTGCTTAACCCGTTAGAGGTTAGAACCCAGCTTGACCATTTCGAGGTGAAGGAGTTGGCGAACAAGTAAGGCAAAAGATAAACCTAAGAGAGCTTAATGAGGAAGAAGAAGAGTATTTTGAAGATGAGCGTGTACGAGTCCCCAGAGCATCCAACCATGTAAAGCTTCGGATTCCTATTTTCAATGGATTTGGGAATGTTAACAAGTATCTAGATTGGGAAGAGAAGGTAAAGCATGCGTTTGATTATTACCAATATGAGGATTACAAGAAAGTGAGGACTGCTGCTGTTGAATTTTCTAGATATGTCGCCATGTGCTGGAAGAATTTTCAGGCCATGAGAAGAAGAGAAAGGTACCAAGAGATTAATACTTGGCCCGAGATGAAGAGGATACTTAGAAACAGATTTGTGTCGAAAACATATCTCTAAGATACTTTCATACGGCTTCAAGAGCTAAGATAAGTAGGTCGAACTATTGATGAATATATTCAAGAATTCTAAATGCTTATTATAAGATGTGAAGTGGAGGAACCACCTACCCGAACAGTTTCAAGGTTTGTCACTAAGTTGAGAGGAGACATCCAAGACATTATGGAACTCCAACAATTTGACACAATAGATGAAGCTGTTAGGATTGCCTTGCGGGTAAAGAGGTAAAGAAGAAGCTGAGTAGCGACCAGAATGCCAACTGGCCAACCCGAATAGGCAAGTAATCGGATACTGTCAAGTATCGAACCGAAAGGTAGGATAGATGTTAGAGTCGAATAGAAAAGCCGGCCCGAAGATGTAGTGGCGACTCGAATGTATGAGAAAGGGCAAGGGTCTGGTAGGAAGACTAGCCAAATCAAATGCTTCAAGTGCCAAGGGTTTAGACATATGGCTGCTCAGTACCTGAACCGAAGGACAATGGTCATTAAGGGAGACACCTAGAAGTTAGACGTAGAGAGTACGGATGAGGAACCCAAGGAGGAGGAGGTTCCTGTCAAGAAAGAGTTGATCGAGGAAGACGTGTATGCTGAGGACTTAAACCAGCTACTCATGGTTATCCAATGCACTATGAGCATGGAGCCTTCACGAGAGGAGGAGAAGAGAGAGAACTTATTTTACATCACCTAACAAGGTGAATGAACAGACATGCGCCCTCATCGTGGACAGTAGGAGTTGCGCTAATGTGGCGTCAATGGAGCTCATCTCAAAATTGAGGTTGTCGACTGTTGAACATCCGAAGCCATATAAGTTGCAATGGTTAAGTGACAAGGGAACATTACACGTCACTCAGCAAGTATTACTGCCGTTTATTATCGGCAATTACTCCAACCAAATTCTCTACAACATACTGCCTATATACGCTTCCCACATATTGCTAGGAAGACAGTGCCTGCTTGATAGGAGAGTCATCCTCGATGGTTATAGGAATACTTACATACTCGAGAAGGATGATCGAAAGATTACGCTAAATTCGATGCTACCAAGAGAGGTTCATAAGTTACAGACGAAACTTACTCACGGATCGAAGAAGGCTCTGGTGATGAGTAAAGCCGAGCTTTAAGAGGCTATTAATGCCAATGAGCCGACCTTCCTTTTGGTTAGGTAACTATTGGAAATGAAGGGGCGGCATGAATTACCCTAGGAGGTAAAGAAACTATTAGATGAATATACCAACTTGTTCCCAGAATAGTTACCCGAAGAGTTGCCCTCGACCTAAGGCATAGAACACTGCATTAACTTAATACCCGACATTGTATTGCTGAATAAGCCAGCTTATCACATGAATCCTGAGCAGGCTTCTGAGCTTCAACGTCAAGTCAATGAGTTGCTAAAAAGAGGATACGTAAGAGAGAGTCTTAGCCCTTATGCTGTACCTGCACTTTTAGTGCTAAAGAAGGATGGAACCTGGCAGATATATGTTGACAGTTGAGCCGTGAACAAAATCATGATTAAATATAGGTACCGATCTTAAGGTTAAGAGACATGCTGGATAAATTGAGTAGAACCAAAATTTTCATCAAGATTGATCTCAAGTCTGGCTACTATTAAATTTGCATGAGGCTAGGAGACGAGTGGAAGATGGCATTGAAAACTCAACATAGACTTTATGAGTGGATGGTCATGCCCTTCAGCAAGTGTATCGTAGTGTACTTTGATGACATCCTGATATACAATGCTAACATGCCGAGTCACTATGAACACATCATAGCAATCTTAGATATTCTCAATGTTAAGAGATTATTTGGCAACCTAAAGAAATGATGTTTTTGCCAGCATGAAATGGTATTCTTGGGCTATGTAGTCAGTGGATAAGGCTCGTGAGTTGATGATGAGAAGATCCGAGCAATTGTTGAATGGCCGACCCTTGCTACTTGTGCTGAGGTGAGAAGTTTCCATGGACTAGCTTCGTTTTACTGAAGGTTCATTAGGAACTTCAGTAGCTTCGTTGTACTACTTATTGAATTAACGAAGAAAAACACCAACTTCCAATGGGGAGAAAGGGAGGAGAGGAGTGTCGTCGAGGTAAAGAAGAAGTTGACCTCCGCCTCGGTGTTAGTGCTCCCCGACTTCGATAAAATTTTTGAGCTAAAGTGCGATGCGTCAAGCATTGAAATAGGCACAGTCCTGACGCAGGAAGGCCAACCAATTGCCTTCGACAGTGAGAAGCTTCGAGGACCTTAGTTAAATTACTCTGTATATGACAAAGAACTCTTGGCACTAATCCGAGCATTGTAAGTGTGGCAGCATTATCTACTGCCGAGAGAATTTGTCATATATACTAATCACGAGTCATTATGGTACCTCTGAAGTCAAACCAAACTGTCTAAGCAGCAGACGAGATGAGTTGAACTCCTTGAAGGATTCAATTTTGTGATCAAATACAAGCAAGGAAAGAGTAACGTAGTTGCAGATGCTCTTTCGAGGAGGCATGCGCTCTTGTTAGAATTGCAGACCAAATTGTTTGGTTTTGCGAATATCAAAGAATAGTACTTTGAGGATCTACACTTTGGACCAATAATTTTGTGATGCATAGATAGGAGGACAATAGGCGAGTATTATGTGGAGGATGGCTATCTGTTCCGAGGAGGGAAACTGTGCATGCCAACTTGTTCCTTACGGGAATTATTAATCAAAGAAGCCCATAGTGGCAGACTCTCCGGACACTTTAGAGAACGGAGAACCTGTGAATTATTAAATGGCCAATTCTTTTGGTCGAAAATGCAAAGGGATGTGCACTGAGTGGTCGAAGGCTAGATTGTATACAAAAAGGCCAAGTGCCGAGCCAAACAAAGGAAAGCAATGCCCCTACCTATTCCGACAAAATCTTGAGTTAAGTATGGACTTTGTTCTCGAATTGCCGAGAACTGCTTGAGGAATAGATTCTAAATGGTCGTTGTGGATCGATTCAGTAAGATGGTACGCTTCATGCCCTGTACCAAAACTAACGATGCTTCAGCTATTACTTCTCTTTTCTTACAAGAGGTTATGCGAATACACGGAGTACTGAAAAGTGTAGTCTCCAATAGAAACCTAAAGTTCTTGAGCTATTTCTGGAGAACCCTGTGGCATCGGTTAGGAACCAAATTGCTCTTTAGTACCTCATGTCACCCCCAAACCGACGGCTAAACAGAGGTGGTTGATCATACTTTAGGTTCACTACTTCGAGCTGCAGTAGGCAAGAACATGGCTGATTAGGACGTCTGCCTACCAATGGTCAAATTTGCCTATAACCAAACCGTACATTACACTACCAAGCAGACTCCCTTTAAGGTGGTCTATGGATTCAATCCCGAGTTGCCCTTGACCATGCCCTTGTACCAGTACCTACATAAGAGGACCTTAACACTTCAGCCAGAGCACAATCTCTCCAGCACATTTACGATAAGGTCACTCGGCATATCAACCAAGTTACTAGGAGAATCTGTGAAAAGACCAAAGGTCAATCGGCCAAATAGTTTTAGTCGGGAGACTTGGTATGGCTACACCTTAGCTAGGAACGGTTCTCGAAAAAAGGAAGAATAAGCTACCTACAAGGGTGGAAGGACCTTTCAGAGTCCTTTAGAAAATTAATGACAACGCTTACAAGTTGGAGCTACCTAAGGACTATGGGGTTTCTGATGCCTTCAATATTACCAACCTTAGCTCATATCACCTTAACGAAGGATTGAGTGAACACCATTCGGATTTGATTCCAAATCTAAAATAACCTGGAAGGAATGATGAGAATCAAGCTACGGGACCCCTGACTCACAATCGAGCCCGAGGATTAGAGGGGCTGGTATGTTGAATCCTTATATTCCAACCAACCCCTGCCGAAGCCGAATACTTCCTTGTCGAAGTTGAGTACTTCCTTGTCGAAACTGAGTACTTCCTTGTCGAAGCTGAGTACTTCCTTGTCGAATCACCTTTAATGCCGTACCGTATGACAACCCATTGTTTTATAGTTTGCCAAGTAAATGATTACTTTCTAGTACTGAGCCGTATAATCACTCGGCATCATCTTTGCCGAGAAGCCGAGAGAGAGGATCTGGATTGATTAAGCCATCCTTTACTCAGATAAGCCCATCTGTCCGTACTTGTCGTCCACATCTCCTAACAACCTCGCTAATGCCGCGTCGCTATGTATATAGTATCACTTGTAGAATCTGTAGCACTAATGATTATTTTCCTTGTATATTCATTTTTGCTACTTTATAATATGTACATTGCCCTCCTTAAGAAATGTCCTTTTTGTCTTTTTCCTTTTGGGCAAGTTGCCCTAGTTTGCAGGTATAAATACCCTTGTACTTATAGTTGTAAGACATCAGATAATCTTGAATACGCTTTTGAATACCTCCTTCCCTGCATAAATACTATTGTTTACTCTCGGCATCACTCTTATCCTTTTCTTTAAGCAAGATTAGGTGGCGAGTAATTTTATTAGACCAATTCATGCATCACATCGAATTGTGCTGTGAGTCCTCGGAAGTTTCATTAGTGCGTCATATCCTCTAGAGTTGTTCGTAGGTTTTGCTTACTGTTTTCATCCTTTGTTTTCACCCTTTCATACATTTCCCTATTGACTCCTTTCGAGCTTTCTGCAAGCTTAGACCCATTTAGTGATCGGCCTTATCTGTTCTTGGCTATGGTTTGCAATAGCCTGAGATTAGCTAGCTCGAGTAACTCTGAAAAATCCAAGGCATCAATCTGCTCTGAGCACTGATCTAAAGGTACTTTAGTCGGTAAGCCTTGAGCCACAGGGGAGCATGAGACATGCGAATCAAGAGCAGCAAGTCCCCCCACAGGCAGATCTTCTCTAAGGATAGCTTTTAAGGCATCCTCCTGCTAAGTTGCTAAAGCAGGGTTGGATGTAAAAGTGCTTAACCCTGCTCCGACACTAGAGGACGTGCCTGAGTCTTCGACGGTTGCCTGAGCGAACTGCCCTCACACCAAGGCTTCCTTCTTCTCATTAAATGTGGGGGAGTCTAGAAAATTGAGGAAGCTCAGGTCCAGATCTAGATAATGGGATAGGATTTCTCTCCTAGTGAAGCGGGAGAAATCAGTAGACGGGTCCTCCAACTCCTCTAACCACTCCTCGGAGGCCCTATAGTTGGCGACCGCCTTCCTTACAGTAGCATCGCTGAGGACCTCCCTGCTCTCCATCTTGGAGATGATCTCTTCTATCTCTAAAACCCTGCCCTGTAGCTCCTCGACTTGTTGCTCCAGAGTAACCTTTAAGCTGGCTAGCTTAAGCGACGTGGCCCTAATGCCTTCACATTCGAACGCCTTCATTGCTAACTTGGCTTTCAACCTGGCTACAGAAGCCTTCAGCTTGGCATTTTCTTTTTCGATTCAAGCCCTAACTATGCCCTCCTCCTCTAGTCGTTGTGAGAGACAAGCCTTTATCTTTTGCTCATTCTACAACCGAGCCTTCAGTTTTGTGACCTTTCGGGCATCCCTCTCTACTTTGCCCCTCTCCTACTCTACATGCTTGAGCCTCACCTAAAGCCCTGCTACCTGCACAATAGAGTGGCGAAGGCGCTTGTTAGCTTGAGCAAATTTTCTCAAGTACCTCTTGTTAGAAGTCTCCGCCTCTAGCAAGCACTTCTTCTGCCGATGCAACTCTTCCTACAATCTAGTTACCTCTTTTTGGGTGGCATGGGACTTACTTAGCTCGAGGAGCACTTGGCTGTGGTACTGCAAGATAAAAATAAAACACACAAGTTAGTACCAGACGCTAAAATACAACACCGCAGTAGCATAAAAGATCTACTTGCTAGATTAGGGTACTTAAGTGGCCTGCAGTTTGTATGAGGTCACCCGCACCCTCTTAGGAGATCCTTTCTAGCACAGCCTAGTCACCAAGGGTGTAAGACCCCATTAAAGCCTAGTAACTGGGGGTCTGGTGCCGCAGCGTCAGGTCGCTAACACAGACCTCCCATTTTAGCCACAGGATCTTTCCTTGGGCCTTCTTCTACTCCATTTCGAGGGCCTCCCTCTTCAGCGCCTCATCCAAGGAAGTATATGGCACTTCTACGAATGAGTCTGCTCTTAGCCCCATCTTTCGGAAGTAGTTAAAGACATCCAAAAACTCATCCCTAACATCATCTACGCTTTGGAAGGGATAAGCCAGGGGCCACTCATTCCACTTCCCTTTAGCTAAGGGTTCCCTTGCTAGGGGCTTCTGACTCTTGGTCCCTGGACCTAGCTCCCTGGGTACTTCAAGAGCCTTGCGCTTGTCGCTCGCGGTTGCAGGTGGGGTAGTTATCACTTCAGTTCCTCCCTTAGTTGCCTTCGGAAGGGAAACCACTTGTACATTAGGCCCCTTTGCGTCGACAACTTCGTCGCCCATGATGATGGGCTTTGACGAGTGGATAGTAGGAACAGGTAGAGCCATGCTCAAAGGCACTACGGCCGTCGATTCATCCCGAATGACGAGGGGAATCCCCTGAGGTATAGACTTCGGCCATGGCTTGTTGGTCTCTCTAGGTCTTAGCTTCAGCTTTGCTTCCTACCTTGTTGGCTCACCTGGCTTCAATCGTGCCTAGCGTCAGCTTATCAGGTTGTCTATAGACGAACAAGGCGCCCTCGGAGCCAAGCTCTTACCTGCAGGAAGACCGATCTAAAGGTTAGAAAAAGAAAATAATGACAATTCAAAGGAAACTACCACTACCATTTGTAAAACATTGCTGTGACCAACACGACCAAGGAAGTTTACCCATCTTACAAGCGTCGGACGAAGCACCCCGACACTAGCACAACAAACAGCATAGGAATGAACTAGTACCTGCAACCCACTTCTCCACCACAACTTTCTTCATGCTAGGGAAGAGCTCAAAGATTGAGCGTCAGAAATACCTTTCTACGACCTCTGCAGCGTTGATCCCTTGGCCACCTCTCAGCACCACGAAGGCCAAGATCTCCTGGACGGCCTCAGTCTTGCTCGACTTGTGCCTCTTCTCACCTACAGTATGGACTATTCCAGTCCATTGGGTCCAAAAGATAGCCTCCACCACCACGTATTCGTCTTACCAGCCTTTGATCGAGTCGATAAGGCCATAGAACAATTTCTTTCCTAGGCGCAATTGGAGATAAGGCTACCCCCCCAATGCTCTTTTACATGTAGAAGTGGTAAAAGAGCTTGGGAGTAACCCTTATCACCAGGTATTCGTAGAGCACCTGGAAGGCCTTCAACACCCTCTACCCATTCAGAGGGAGTTGCAATGGGCTGCAGCGGTGGTAGTCGAAAAGCTCCCTCTCAAAATGACTTAGGGGGAGGCACTCTCCAAACTCCTAGCACTTCTCAAAAACCGTAAAGCACCTCCTCGATAGTAGGGCCACCTGTTCGTCCCTGCGTGGCAACCTAATATGCCACCAGGGTATTGCCTCTATAAGGAAGTTGCTAATGACCCAACTTGGGGTAGAATCCTTACTTTTGCTTATACAGTTGTTAGGCCCCTTCCCCATACTAGGAGCGTTGAATAAATCCTTGGCAGAGGGCAAGGGAATATCCGCGTACACGTTTCTAAGGATGGCATTAATGTATCTAGCCTTCTCTAACGCTTACACGGCCATTCTCGTAGGCTAGTTAAGTTGTGCTAATGATGACACTTCGCCCTCCTACGCTCGAGGAGGATCACTCCTTATAGAATCTAAATTGGAGGTAAGTTCTAGTGGAGAAGAGTTAGCTTCACCCCTATTGGTGGACAGGATTGTGATTCTTGAAAAAAAAAATTGAAGCTTTTGAAAAAGGTTTGAGAGTTTGAATGCGAACACAGAAGTTATGACAATTGAGCGAAAGGATTGTAGAAAAGCGTTCTCTGTTTACAATATTCCTATTTATAGGAAAACCGCCTAGGAAGCCGTACAAGCGGTTATGGGGATATGTATAAACACGAATCTCCTAGAATATTGCCTAACAGACATGTGGAAAGCATCTCAATCAGATGCCCACCTTTAAAAGGGCAAAAAGCATGTAGCTGTACGTTATTCTGCTGCAATATGATACCCATTACTTCGCATTTAATGTATAGAATACAAGCAGGCAAAAGTTGCATTTTGAAAGTCCCTTTAACAGGAAGCTTCTTCAAAGCCCATCCAATTTGCACCTAGTCGACGTTACAAAGACATGATGCACTTATGTCCGCTCGGTCCCTATCAGGCCCTGTTCAAGTAGACCAGTCCGTAGCATTGGAGTACCTATGTACCCCTGCTCGCTTAGCCTTAGACACTTTTAGACTAGCAAACCACTGCTTAGGACGACTCATTACTTCGGGCCTTCTCACCTTAGATCATCCATTACTTCGGATCTACAACCTCATCACGTCGGCATCATGGCATCGAATTGATCACGTCTGAGCGGCCTATGCATTCTCTCTCCTTGCCTCTTCCTCGGCAATGAGATTATAGTGGGGCAAGTGTTGACAGGGTACTCTGGGTAAGGATCTCTCAAGCCTGACCAGATCCACTAAGCCTTACCTCCCTAAGCTTACCTCTATAGGCTTCAAGCCTAACCTTTAGTAGCTTAGGCCTATGAAGAACTGTAACGGTCATAAACTACAAGATAAGGATAAAACGGCCATGTCTTAAATATTAGGGACATGTTTGACACAATTGCTCCACTCTCCCATACTTATAAGAGAAGATCTCTCTTGCTAACCAATCTCCAACGGCCAGCTTCACTCCGCTATAAATACCAGACATTTACCAAACTGTAACTCTCTCTAGAAACTCTTTATTCTAAGCCTACACACTGAGTATTTTATTCCATAAAAAGCCTATTACTGACTTAAGTATCGGAGTGGCTACGCCAGACAACCCTCCGATGTCCCTTTACTATACATTGTTTTGTAGACCCAGTATATGCAGACCTTAATCCACTACCGATAAGAATTGAGGAACGACAAATACAATCACAAAAGACATCTTGATGAAGTTTGAAAAAAATAATGAAACCATAGTATATTTATAGCATAAGAAAAAGATTTATATTTAGTTCTCGATATATACCTTTTTTTATATTTGAATCCTTAGCTTTTACATATTTATTCTAATTCTCAGTAGTTTCAAATATGTAGAAAAAATAAAGTTCCATCAATTTCATTAAATTATCTTTTTTTTTAAGTGGTCGGTAGCAATCAACCACCTTATGTAAGTCTTGCCACGTTAAGACAACTCTTCAAGTATTGGTTAGCCGTTGTCAACTTATGGTTAAGTGTATGCTGTTTTTTACCTAATCAAATTACAACCCAGCTAACTTGCCATTGTAAGTTAGTTGTTGCTAAGTTACCATTGTAGGTAGGTTGTTTGATTTTACTATGGTAGGTGGCTATTATCGAGCTCCATTTCGATTTTTCTTAACTTAATCTACATTAAACCTAGTTCACTTAATATAAATTACTCAACATAAAATTAAGAAAACATTTTTCTTTTAAAAATGTTTTGAAAAAAAATATTTTTAAAAAATTTAGAGTCGCCAACTAGTTCAACTGGTAAAAAAAAAAAAAGAATTTAGGGTTTCTGGATGGGAAAACCTTAATTTGACTACTAATCCATGTATTTTTTTTTTAAAAAACAATTTTTAGAAAAATAATAAGAAAAATTGAGTTTGGGGGCTAATATATTAAAACTAAGTCATCATGTAAAAATAAAAAAATTAATGGGCCTTATTTTTATATTTTTCCTAAAAATACTAAGATATATACAAATATGCATAATATAATTAAAACGAATTTTTTAATTATTTTTTATTACGAATTTCTCAAGAAAAAAAGAAAAAAAATATTTTTATACGATTACCCAAAAGGTGCTTATGTATCTACTAGTCGGGATCAAACTAATGTAGTTTTTTTTATAAAATATTTAGTTGGCGGATTTCCTTTATTTTTTAAAATCAAGCTAGATTTACATTTATTTAACCATTTATTATTTAAAAAAAAATCTAATTCTACGAATCTATTAAATAAATTAACTAACAAAATTTTAAAAAAAATCCAATTAATAAATATCTTTTTCTAAATCCTATATGCAAGATATAATCTAAATATGTATCTTTTCTAAATCTTATATGTAAAATACGTTAAGATACGTATCTCAAGTCAAAATCGATCTTTTCTAAATCCTACATATCTAGATACGTTAAAATACGTATTTTTTCTAAATCTTATATGCAAGATATGTATCTTTTCTATGCGATTTTGTTTAAAATGCAATTTACAGCTAAAAAATGCAATTTAACTAAATTTATTAAGAAATTGAAAATTTTCTAAAAAATATAGCAAACAATATGACCAAAATATTAAAAAAAAACCTACACTAAAAGATAAATTAGTAAAAATAATTAAATTAACTAAAAAAATTAAATAAAGAAAATAATTTTTATTACCTAAACGGGTTGAGTCACGCGTGCTCGTATTGATCGTATCGTGATCGTCTAGCCTACGTCCACGTACTTAGAGTGGAGTTGTTTTGGGGGGGTGGGGGGGATGTACGGCAGTCGTATATGATCATGTGTAACAGTGTAGTGAGTTAACTTTGGTATATGGACTTTAATGTGTGTACTATATGTAGACTTCAGTATACGTGTTGCGTGTAGACCTCGATGCACGTGCTGTATGGTGAGTGTAGTGTGTGGTGTGCCGAGTGTTTATTTATGTGTGTATAGTACATTGACGAGTATGGACGGTGTGTGTAGGAAATGCGATTGTATGTAGATGGTGTAGCAAGTAATATGGGTGAGCGTGCAGTGTCAAGGTATAGGATGTGCTGTTTAGTGTGCGGTAAGGGCTATCAGCATGTTATGTGTATCTTTGTGTAAGTGAGTGGAGTTTATCGTGCAATAGGAGGCATGTTTATATTCAGGGGGTGTGAAGTGCTAATGTGTTCAGGTTGTCGACATGTTGTTGTGTTTAGGGGCGAGTGTTTGGTGTGTTGTGCTAATGTATTCAGGGGCTATCGGTGTGTTGTTGTGTTCAGGGGTGAGTGTTTAGTGTGTTGTGCTAATGTATTCAGGGGCTATCGGTGTGTTGTTGTGTTCAGGGGTGAGTGTTTGGTGTGGATTGTATTGGGTATGTGGCAGTACTCAGGCAAGTGTAGTGGGTGAACATGTATGCTCTTCGGTGATCAAGTATGGGGATGTATGGATATGGACTTGTGTTTTTGTGACTATGGGTTGTGTAATTGTAAAAGCGTGTCAAACATCACAGTTGACTCACTATTTATAATTTACACTACCGAATCTTTGATATCTTTTAGTTATCGATTTGATATCAACAAACCCTAGATACGATGATGATTCTTTGAAGACTCAACTTAGTTTTTAGAAACCCTATCCTAATTTGGGCTTTCTATTTTTCGAGCTCGATTCTATCCAATTTGATTTAGCTTAATAATCTACTTAATAAATCTTAAGTCTATTCTAGTCTAATATAAATTAAATAAAAAATCCACTTTATATCAAACCGGATTAAAATATTTTAATGAAGCTTGATTCTTCAACGACTTAAAAGTTGTTAAATTGAATACCCACCATTATCTGATTCGACTCTAAACGACTCAACTCAGTATGACTTGACACGATATGACTTGACACTCTTATTTTTATTTTTTCAAATTTAGTTTTTTATTATTTATTTATTTATTCAAATTTTTTTATTTTTAAAATTATTTTTTCATTTTTTTTATCTTTTTAGCTCAATAAAACTACTAAAATAAAATGGTAAAAATGAGGTGTTTACAATTACCTTTCTTTGTAGTGAAGTTCAATTAAAACTTTGTTACAAATACAAAAGAGATGCTCATTTTTGTTGAATCTTAACTTTAAATTGATAGAATGAGAATTACTAACTTGAATGGTCAGCTAAGCTATATTTCATCTTAATGAAGGATATCTACTTGAAAGGTCAATGTAAAGGATAACAGCTCGTCTTAAAAAGGACAGAGCAAAGGAATAGGAGGTCCGTCTTAAAAGGATGGAGCAAAAAGAAACATTTCTTGAAGGAACAGGATAAAAGATAAGGGGCCTATCTTGAAAGATAGGGCAAAGGAATTTGGTGCTTATCTTAAAAGGATAGGGCAAAAGGATTAAGGGGGCCTATCATGGAAGGATAAGGAAAAAGGATTAAGGAGGCCTATCTTGGAATGATAGAGCAAAAAGATTAATGAGGGCCTATCTTAGAAAGATAGGGCAAAAGATTTAAAGGGGGGGCTATCTTAGAAAGATAAGGCAAAAACCATTGGGGGTTAAATTAACTTGTTTTGGTTTGGTAGATGACTTAAAAAGAATAGATCTCTCTGAGATTTCAAAAAAACTTTTTAATTCTCCTAAATATCTCTTTCAAGGACTTTTAAGATTATTTTACCTAGGAATGGAGAATTTTGTAGATAGCAACCAATCGGCATACTTCATGTTGACTCTCGATATTCACTCATTTAGATCGTAGAACATCACCAAGGCATTTCCTTAAGATTGTGCTTGCTTTTTCCTTTTTTCTTTTCTCTTTTTTTTTTCTTCTTTTCTTTTTTTTTTTTTTCTTCTTCTTGGATTAAGGTCTTCTTCATGATTGAAACCTTGTTAATGAGTCTTTTAGCTGCATCATGCTCATGCCTTGATTTTTCTTTTGTCGTCGCTGAGTCTCAATTTCTGCCTCTCTATGATTCATGAAAAATAAATCTCTTTTTAAAAAAATAGATTAAATCATTAAGAACATCCAATTTCAATTTATTTGGTGACTTAAATTCATTTGTAAGTGGTTGGTGTTTAAGTGCATGAGGCTAAGAAATATGGTATACAAGTGTTTATTAGTGAAGTGTTTGTCGGTCGATGACCATCCAAATTCGAGAATATTCGTGGATATCAACTTTACTTGTAAACGGTAAAAGATTAACTACAAACAATTTTTAAGAAAAATTGGAATCTTTATTGAACTCTGTTTTCATGGATAGTATAATTTAACTGCATCTGAATTAGCAGGTCCCCTTAATTCCAGATCATCCAATTCTATCAACACTAATGCACCTCCTAATAACACCCTTTTCACCACATAAGGGCCTTCGTAATTCGGAGTAAACTTGCCCCCAGGGTCTTTTACATTTGGCAATACTTTCTTCAACACGAAATCTCTTTCCTTAAAGTACATCGGGTGTACTTTCTTGTTAAAGGCTCGGATCATCCTCTGTTGGTAGCACTGACCATGATATATTGCTGCAAGTCTTCTTTCATCTATGAGGTTCAAATGTTCCATTCGCTTCTTCACCTACTTCGCTTCATCAAGTTGAATTTCTACCAACACTCATAATGAAGGTATTTCTACTTATATCGGTAACATCACTTCAATTCTATATACCCATGAATAAGGTGTTGCACCTGTAGATGTTTTGACTAATGTCCTATTAGCCTTGAGAGCAAAGGGAAGCATCTCATGCCAGTCTCTACAAGTGATCGCCATCTTCTCAATGATTCTCATGATATTCTTATTGGCGGCTTTAACTACCCCATTCAACTAAGGTTGATATGGAGTTGAGTTTTTGTGATTGATCTTAAACTGGTTACACATTTCAACCATTAACTTGTTGCTCAAATTCAACCTGTTATCAGTAATAATAGACTCCGGTGCACCATATTTTACAATAATGTATCTTTTCAGAAATCTGACTACCACTCCTTTGGCCATCATAGCATATGACATTGCTTCTACTCACTTAGTAAAATAATCGATCACGACTAGAATGAACCTATGCCCATTTGAAGCCGTTGGTGAAATTAAACTAATCATATCCATCCCCCACATTGAGAAAGGCTAAGGAGCCGACAACACATGCAATTCTTGAGGAGGAGTGTTGATTTTATTAGCGTATACTTGATACAAGTGACAGTGTCTCGCATGCTCGATACAATCTGATTCCATCGTCATCCAAAAATATCCCATCCTTATGATTTTCCTGGTCAACATGTATCCATTCATATGAGGACCACAGATTCCTTTATGCACTTCTTTCATTAATTTCTTGGCTTCTTCATCTACACACCTTAATAATGTTGCATTAGGTGATCTTTTGTACAATGTGGCTCTACTTAACTGGAAATGAGCAACCAATCTCCATATGGCTTTTTTATCTTTTCTATTAGCTTCTTTAGGGAATTTACCCATTTAAAGTAACCTTTTGATATCATAATACTAGGGCTTCTTTGATTCCTTCTCTTCAACCGTCAGGCAAAAAGCCGGTTTTTCCTCCACCTCAATCTTCAGGGGCCAAATTTCTATCCCATTCGTAACTTTCACCATGGAGTTAGCAGGGCCAATGCATCAACAAATTGATTTTGGGTTCTTAGAATGTAAGTGAATAAAATTTCTTGAAATCTTTCAACTGCTTGCTTAAATGCTTGTGATAAGGTATCAACTTCTTGTCTTTCGTCTTATATTCTTTCAGGATTTGGAGAATTATAAGAGAAGAATCTCTATACACTTCAAGCCTTTGCATTTCCATATCTAAAGCCATTTTGAGCCCTAAAATGTAGGCTTCATATTCTGCTATGTTGTTCATATATGGAAATACTAACCTTATTGCCATAGGGAAATGATTACCTTGAGGTGATACTAGTACCGCTCCTATCTCATATTCAAACACATTAGCTGTCCCATCAAAATACATTTTCCATTCCAATTTTTCACCACCTAATTCATTTGTCACCATCACATTTTCATCAAGAAACTGAGCTTCTAAACCATCCTCTTCATCTTCTAGCAAATATTTTACCAATTGGTCAGCCACTGCCTGCCCTTTGACTTACGTACTTGATATCAAACTTAGATAGTAGTATCTGCCACTTCGAGATTCTCCTGATCAACGTCAACTTTTCTGTTAAATACCTTAACAGGTCATGTTTTGTCAATAACTTCACTAAGTAATAGAGACTATATTACCTGAGCCTGTGCATTACCCATACTAAGGTACAACACGTTTTTTCCACCTCTGACTATTTTTGTTCGCCTTTTGTAAATTTCTTACCTAAGTAATATATAGGATGCTATTTTTTGCCCGTTTCATCTTTTTGCCCTAGCATACATCTCATTGATTCAAAAAAGATTGTTAAGTAGAGAATTAACGGCCGTCTCAGTATAAGAGTAACCAGTACTGGAGGATTCATGAGATACTCTTTGATTTTAGCAAATGCTTGCTCACATTTTTCATCCCATTCTATCATTGCATTCTTCCTCAAGAGTTTGAATAATGGCTTACATTTATCGATTAGCTGTGATACAAACCAAGCAATGTAATTCAACCTCCCCAACAATCCCCAAACTTCTTTTACAGTCTTCGATGCAGGCATGTTTACGATTGGCTTGACTTTGTTTAGGTCCACCTTTATCACTCTTCTACTGACTACAAAACCCAATAATTTGCTCGAGGTTACTCCAAATGTGCACTTTTTTGGATTTAGTTTTAGCCAAAACTTTCTCAACCACTCAAATAGTTTTCATAAAACATCAACATGATTTCCCCCCTTCTTGGATTTAGCAATCATATTGTCTACATAAACTTCAATTTCTAGATACATCATGTCATGAAACAAGGCAACCATAGTACACTGATAAGTTACCCTGGTGTTCTTCAACCTAAAAGGCATTACGTGATAACAAAACATTTCCTAAGTGGTAAAGAAGGTAGTTTTGATTATATCTTTTTTTGCCATCCTGATCTAATTATACCCCAAGAAACCATCCATGAACGAGAAAAGATAATTTCCGACCGTGTTGTTCACCAATACGTCAATGTGTGGTAAAGGGAAGTTATCCTTGGGTGTCACCTAGTTTAAATTAGGGAAGTCAAGACCCTAACTTTCTCATTTTTCTTCAACACTAGCACTACATTAGCTACCCATTCAAGGTAATCAAACACTTCTATGAACCTGACTTCTAGTAATTTCTTCACTTTTTTATTTTATTTTAAGGAGTATATCTGGCCTAAATCTCTTAAGCTTTTGCCATTTCAATTCAATATCTTCTCTTGTCGACAACTTGTGAACTATGATGGATGAATCCAAACCAAGCATGTTTACATAGGACTGAGTGAATATGTCTATGTATTCCAATAGTAATCGTGATAACTCCTGTTTCTGATCGTTCTCTAAATTACTGCCAATTTTCAAGTTTCATGGATTCTCTTTTGTTCCTCGATCAATCACAACTATCAGTTCATTAATAACCACTCTCCCCTGTTCAAATCGACGCTAACTCTCTTATATTTCACCTAGAGTCTCAATATCAACTCCAACGTCTAACCAAGAAGGGTCAAAGGTGATATTGGTACTTTCATCGTTTACATGCGTGAGATATCCATTATGTTCATCGTTTTTATTAGATTTAAAGGGTAAATGAAAAAGCAAAAGGATAACGAATAAAGAACCAAGAAGAATTGATGGAAAGAAATGAATTAATTTATTGAATGAATTCAAATTGTCTGAAACAAAAGTGGCTAACTAACTGGACTAATTATGAAATTGAATGCTCTTAATTGATCTAATATTGCTTTTCTAAAGAGACCTATTAACAGGAACGGAAAACCAATTGCACAAGGAAACTAGGACACTAATGTCTTTCTTCTCATCTAGATTGATGCTGCATTGTTAAGCCAAAGCCTCAGATAAACTAACTACTTTAGGTTCTTGAACACATGCTAGTACTAGGAATGTTTGATGGATGTCTGAAAAATCCATATGAGCATGGTACAACTTATCTCTTCTCTTCCCTCTGGTTTTAGCCTTCATTTCTTGAATCTCCTTGTCGAGCCTGATTTTTCAATTTTCTATTATTTAAAATTGATTTCCTTATTTCTGATTAATATTAAACCCTAACCCATTTAATATTAATTCTCGACTAAAGAAATCGAGAAATTCCGGTTTCTTTTTTTATTTAGAAAAAATTTTGGAGTCACCACCCAACTGGAGTTGGGAAAAAGAGAAAAAAACTGTAATCAAATGGGTGGATTGATTACGATTTAGCTATCGGTCTTTGATTTCAATTTGAATAAAGAACTAGAGGGTTCCGAGTTTGAGGGCTAACCTATTAAACCTTAACGGGTACCACTATTTATTTACCCGAATTAGGATTATTTTTCTAATTACAATATTTAAAATAGATAAATAAATAAAAATCAAAAGAAAAAAAACCTAAGTTTCTACATATTTTATCGTCACCCAGAAGGTGCCTACGTACCCGCTAGTTGGAATCAGACAATCGTAGTTCTTTAAAAAAAAAACTTTAGTGTGTCGATTGATTTTAATTTTGAAAACCGGTTGAGTTTACGTTTTTAATTGATTTAGTTTATTTAAAAAAAAAAAAAAACTAAAGGGTCCTAAGTCGTAAATGATAAAAAAAAAAAAATCTCTAAAACATCTTAAACAATTTATAGACTTTTTGTTAATTTTTACTTCTAAAAAATTTGATTTTCTAAGCGAGAAATCCTAAAAAAGTTAATCCTAAAAGAAATCTCTTAAGCTAATATATACATATACTTATTTTTATATCATGTTATGAACATAAATAAATAACTAATAAATAAAATAATAATACAATAATAAAAAAAAAAGGATCTGAACCTGATTTTGTATCCACTATGCGGTAAAGAGTTGCTCGTGAAGTAGATGTGCAGCGAAGCTTGGACGTGGAGTTGACTATCGTGTTCGTACATAAGGCTGTAGATGAGACAACTGCAGGCATTCGGAGAGGACGGAGTGTCGAGCAATGGCTACTGTTTGGTGACCAAGCCGTGGTGCGCTGTGGACGGCATGCGTACGCGAGTGTTGAGTTAAACATGCGCACATAAGTAGTGGATAGTGGTTAAATTATGCGTGAACTGCAGTGGTCGATGAGGTGTTGCAACTGTACTGGAGTTGGTGTGAACAGTGTGTGGCTGTGAAGTGTATGGATCGTGTGGGACTTCGCATGGCGTTAGACGAAAGTCAGTATAGCGGCGGGGGATAGGGAGCAAAGTGGCGTGAGCTTTCGTATGCTGGAGTACCGCATTTGCTACTACTATTCGGTATCAGGAGGGAGATTACTGCTGATGGAGGATTATCCAGGCGTGCTGAAGCAACCGTATGGCGAACTGCAGTTGTATGTGGATTGTGGATCTGGTTTAGCAACGTGCGGTTGATCAATGCTACTGTGTACTCCGGCGTAGGGCGTTGCTGATCAGTCGAAAATTAGCCAGAGTGTGGAATTATCCAGGTGTGCTGAAGCAACCGTATGGCGAACTGCAACTGTGTGTGGATTGCAGATTTGGTTCAGTAACGTACGGTTGATCAATGCTGCAATGTACTCCGGCATGGGGCATTATTGATCAGTTGAGAATTAGCCAAAGCGTGGAGCTTGCATCTGCTAAACTTTGTTGCTGGTCGCTGGACGAGTAGCTGTAGCTCAATCACCGTCCGTGTTCATGTGACGAAGACTAGTCGTGGACATGAAGCCGAACGTATAATACCGTAAACTATGCAGTGTACTGTCGTATGGGAATCTGGTTCAGCAACGTGCAGTTGAATTGTTTTATAGCCTGGTGATTAGGGTCCTGTTTTTCTGTTCTTTTTTTTCTGACTGCGTGTATGTTTATATAGTTTAAACCAAATCATATCATATCTTATCATATTATATCTGATTCGTTAATTAAATTAGATTCAAATTTAATTCAAATCTGATTTAACTAATATTCATATGATTTGATTAGATATGAAACTGATTTTCGTTTCGCTTCTGCAAAGTTAGAAAAATAAAGACATAGGTGCCTGCTGAGACTCGAACCCATGACCTCCAACTAAATCTACCACAAATACTCTGTTACTTATCCGTTAGCCCGCTGGCTTGTGCCTTGACATTCATTACAATTAAATTATATTTAAACTATCTGATTCCCTAAACTAAATTTTTTAACTAAACTAAAACTAAAACTAACACTAAAACTAATTATTCCTAATATAAATTATTTCCTAAAAATCTACGAAATTTTTATAATTTTTTTCTTTTCTTATTTTTTTGGTATTTTCATTATTTGTTAATTTTTATTATTTTTTATCTTTTTGAATTAGGACCCTTTTTGTAAAAATAAAAATTAAGACTATGGAGGGGCAAAAATTAGGTGTCTACAGCTCCTCTTCAGTGGGCTCATATCCAAGCCCGAATGTCCCAATCCACTGCTTAGGCTATGCCGAATGACCTTATACCCCTTGTCTTGACACTTTAATCATGCTGACCTCATAAAAAATTTGCAATCCTAGTTCCTTCAATTCTTCACTCCCAACATACGAAATAGCCATCTCTTTGTAAATCTTGTAGTCTTGTTCCCTAAGAATAGTAACCAATTGCCCATTGGCTATGAATTTCACCTTCTGATATAGACTAGATGGAATTGCCCCTACTAAGTGAATCTACGGCCTTCCCAATAGAAGATTGAAAGTTTGCAGTATAACTAGGACTTGAAATGGAATAGTGAACATCTGTGGACCGATCTTGACTTGCAGCCCAATTTCTCTAGGTATCTCTCTCTTTGATCCAACAAAAGCCCTTACTAAAATTGAACTGGGCTTTATCTTGGCTAAATCTACTCTAAGTAAATTTAGTGTCCTTAGTGGACACACATTCACTGAAGACCCATTATCAATCAGTACCTGAGTAACCACTTTCCTTACACACTTGACCATTATGAAAAGGGACTTTGTATGCTGGTCTCCTTCTTCGCCTAGTTCATCCAGTGAGAATAAAATTTGATCCATTGCAAATATCGAATTAACCACTAATCCCATCTTTTCAATGGAAATCCCTTCAAGTACTTTAACATTGTTTAGAATTTTGATTAAAGCTTCTCGATGAGTATCTGATGATAACAGTAAGACTATTAGGGAGATATGGGTGGGTACTTTTGCTAGCTGATCCATAATCTTGTACTCATTGGCTTTCACTATCTTCTTGGCAACATTTTAGTCTTTCTCATCCATATCTTCAAATATCTTTCAAGAAGTAATGGGAATTAAGTTACCGGGCCCCTGACTCGCAATCGGGCTTGAGGACTAGAGGGGTTGGCACAACAAATCCTTACATTCCAACCAACCCTTGCTGAGGCCAAGTACCTCCTTATCGAATCACCTTTAATACCATACCATATGACTTCCAATTGTTGTGTGGTATGTCGAGTTAATGATTACTCTCTGTTACCAAGTTGACCAATTACTTGGCCTCTTCCTTATCGAGAAGCCGAGAGAGAAAGCCAGATTGACTAGGCCATCCATGCTCAGATAAACCCATGCGTCCGTACTTTTTGTCCGCATCTCCTAACGACTTAACCAATGCCACATCACCATGTGTACAGTATCACATGTAGAATCTGTAGCACTAATGATTATTTTCCTTATATATTCATTTTTTCCCCTTTATAACATGTACACTGCCCTCCTTAGGAAATGTTCTTTTTGTCTTTTCCCTTTTGGGCAAGTTGCCCAAGTTTGCGGATATAAATACCCTTGTACTTGTAGTTGTAAGAGATCAGATAATCTTGAATACATTTTTTGAGTACCTCCTCCTTCCCTGCGTAAATACTATTGTTTACGATTGGCATTACTCTTATCCTTTCCCTTAAGCAAGGTTAGGTAGCGAGTAACCTCAATGGACCAATTCGTGCATCACATCGAATTGTATCGTGAGTCCTTGAAAGTTCCATTGGTGCGTCATATCCTCTGGAGCTGTTCATAGGTTTTGTTTACTATTTTTCATCCTTTATTTTTACCCTTTCGTACCTTTCCCCATTAACTCTTTTCAAGCTTTCTGTAAGTTCGGATCCATTCAGCGATTGGTTTTGTCTATTCTCGGCTATGGTTCACATCATCTTGGTATCAAAGTGAAGGTTTTGTGTGAGTTATAGTTTGTTCTTCTTGAGTTTTGTTATACTCTGTTTTGTGTGTGTGAAACAAAGCAAGTTACTGTGTTCACTTAATTGTTGTGTTGTTAGCTGTTCACTCTCTGAAGTGTTTGTTTGAATTTCAATTTCAATTTGTGAGGAAAAATGATAGATCCAAGTATGAATGTTAATGCTGGTGATGACAGTGGAGTTATCTACCATAGACGACAATCTCAGCGAACTCCCAAAAGTACCGACGAGAGACTTGATGAGGTAGCTAACCTTTTGGTATATCTGACCTAAGCTGTTCATGCACTATCTTGCTAACCCACTGAGGCCGCGTAAAACATTTATACAAGTTGCTCAACTTATTAGTGGTCAGAACTCAACTCAACCATTTCAAAGTAGAGGAGTTGGCGGACAAGTAAGGTAAAGGATAGACCTGAGAGAGCTTGATGAGGAGGAAGAAGAGTATTTTGAAGAGGAACGTGTATGAGTCCCTAAAGCATTTAACCATGTAAAGCTTTGAATTCTGAGTTTCAATGGGTTTGGGAATGTCAACAAGTACCTGGATTGGGAAGAGAAGGTAGAGTGTGCGTTTAATTATTACTAGTATGAGGATTACGAGAAAGTGAGGACTGCTACTATTGAATTTTCTGGATATATCGCCATGTGCTGGAAGAATTTTTAGGCCATGAGAAGAAGAGAGGGGTACTGAAAGATTAATACTTAGCGCGAAATGAAGAGGGTGCTCAGAAATAGATTCGTGCCGAAGACATATCACTAAGATACTTTCACACAGCTTCAGGAATTGAGATAAGTAGGCCAAACTATTGATGAATATGTTCAAGAATTCCAAATACTTATGATAAGATGCGAAGTGGAGGAACCACCTGCCCAAATAGTTTTAAGGTTTGTCATTGGGTTAAGAGGAGACATCTGAGACATTATGGAATGATAACTCTGATTTTAAACATACTTCACATGGTGATTTTATAGTATTTCCCTTACATTTTTTGTTTTCTTTAAATAAATTGATACTTAATTGAGTAAAATTTTGATTTGAAGGTTTGAACGCATTCTAGGATTGAAAACGAAGAAAAGGAATCAAGTTTCACTCAATTTGGAGTTCAAATGAAGGAGTTATGAAGTTTTGAAGTTACACAGTCTGGGACTTTGACCATGTCCCTAGGCTGGTCATGTCCCAGACTGTGTCCATGCAAGAAAATTTGCCAGGGTAAAAAAGTTACACGACCTGGGGATACGGCCATGTCCCAGGCTATGTCTGGTGACGAAAACAGAAACTTTACAATACATTATAAAAGGACATATTAAGGTTTCACAAGACATAAGAGACACTAGAGAAGAAAAGGGACTTGAGGAGAAGGAGAAGAAAAAGGCGAAAGCAACACCAACTTTAAGATTGAAGAGATTTTTCATCAATCAAAGGGGTTTTTTATGTTTTTGATGGAACTCGTTTTTAGTTTCATTATGATAGCTTAGAATTCGTGTATTTAGGATTATGGAACCTAGGGTTTCATGTGACTTTTGGGTTGATTTATAATTTTCAATAAAGTTTCTATCTTTTCTTGATTCAATTATGTTGTTTAATTGGTAATTGTAATTGATAATTCTAAAGTATCAATCTATGATATTATGCATGATGGTTGAGAAATTACATGTGTAATAAGATCTAAGCATAATTAGAGAGAATTATATATATACTTAGAGATAAGATACATGTTTCTTCCGGAAAGTTAATTATTTGTGTGGGAATTCATTATACATTAATGCAATTCTAAACTATATTACTAAGTGAAGAGATTCCGGTAAATAATTAAGGATTAGGGTTAATATGCTTGAGAAAGGTATTAACTTTAATTATGAATCCCTCCGGTCAAGAATAATAGAAATTGAATTGAATATATTTTAAACAGTTACATGTTAAACACTAGGGGAAATAATTCCTAAATACGTTATTACCTTCTTGAAGTTGTTCTTAGTTTTATTGCTTTCTAAATTGCTTAATCAAGTCCCATAATTAGTTTAGTTTGTTAATTTCAGTATTTTTTAATTTATTTAACTCATCACAATTTTCCAGTTAGATAATAGAGCTAAGGTTAATATTAGTATTCGAAGTCTCTAAGGGATCGACTCGGACTCACATTCGCTATATTAAAACCGATAGGTGCACTTGCCTGATATCAAGTTTTTGGCGCCGTTGCCGAGGATTTTTGATATTAAGAACACTAGTTGCTTTATTACTTTGACCATTTTGTTTTTCTTTTGTTTTCATTGTTTATTTTTATTACCTAAAGCTGTAATTGATTCTATATTTCTTGCTGTTGTTTGGTAAAACTCGATCCTGAAATTGAGAGAACTGCCCTTCAAAATTTGAGATTGCGACTTAGACAAATTGTGGCTACCATGGACGACGAGTCAATCGTTGAGATTAAGGAAGAGGGTGAAAAGGCCAATACTCAATTCATCGAGCAAGAAGATCCACCACACATGGCTAACAATGGGAACGAAGCAAATTGGACCATGTCCGACTATTCAAGGCCTACACTTGTTGGAGCTGGCTCTAGTATCGCAAGGCCAACCGTCGCGGCTAATAACTTCCAAATTGCACTTAACATCATACAAATGGTGCAACAATATGTTCAGTTTGACGGCTAGATGAATTGAGTGGAGCCAAAATTTTCAGCAAAATTGATCATAAGTCCGACTACCATCAAATCCTCATGAAGCTAGGAGATGAGTAAAAGATTGCATTCAAAACTCGACATAGGCTTTTCGAGTGGATGGTCATGCCCTTCGGCATGTCGAATGCCTTGAGTACCTTCATAAGGCTTATGAACCATGTGCTGAGATATTTCATCGGGAAGTGTGTTGTAGTGTACTTTGACGACATTCCGATCTATAGTATCGACATGTTGAGTCACTGTGAACACATCAGAGCAGTCTTAGATATTCTTCATGCCAAGAGATTATTCAGTAACCTAAGGAAATGTTGTTTTTTGCCAGCATGAAATGGAATTCTTAAGCAATGTAGTCAGTAGAGAAGGCTTGCGAGTCGATGATGAGAAGATCCGAATAATTGTTGAATGGCCGACCCCCGTTATTGTGCTGACGTGAGAAGTTTCCATGGATTGGCTTCGTTTTACCGAAGGTTCATTAGGAACTTCAGTACCCTCATTGCACCACTTACTGAATTAACGAGAAAAACACCGACTTCTGATGGGGAGAAAGGGAGGAGAGGAGTTTCGTTGAGGTAAAGGAGAAGCTGACCTCTACCTTAGTGTTAGTATTCCCCGACTTCTACAAAATTTTTGAGCTAAAGTACGACGCGTTAGGCATTGGAATAGGCGTTGTCCTGATGCAGGAAGGCTAACCAATTGCCTTCCATAATGAGAAGCTTTGAGGACTCCAGTTAAATTACTCTGTATATGACAAAGAACTCTTGGCACTAATCTAAGCACTGCAAGTGTAGCAGCATTATCTAGTGCCGAGAGAATTTGTCATATATATCGATCACGAGTCACTGCGATACCTCCAGAGTCAAACTAAACTCTCCAAGCAGTAGGCAAGATTGGTTGAATTCCTTGAAGGATTCAATTTTGTGATTAAGTACAAGTAAGGAAAGAGCAACGTAGTTGCAGATACTTTATCGAAGAGGCATGCGCTCTTATCAAAACTGCAGACCAAATTGTTGGGTTTTGCAAGTATCAAAGAACAGTATTCCGAAGATCCACATTTTGGACCAATAATTTTGAGATGCGTGGATGGGAGAACAGTGGACGAGTATTATGTGTAGGATGGTTATCTGTTTCGAGGAGGAAAACTGTCAGTGTCGACTTGTTCCTTACGGGAATTATTAATTAGGGAAGCCTACAGCGAAGGACTTTCTGGACATTTTGGAGAGAGAAGGACCTGTAAACTAGTAAATGGTCGATTCTTTTAGCCAAGAATGTGAAGAGATGTCCACCGAGTAGTCCAAAGCTGTGATATGTGCAAAACGGCCAAGTGCTGAGCAGAATAAGGGAAGGCGATGCCCCTACATGTTCTAACGAGGCCATGGATTGAACTAAGCATGGACTTTATTCTCAAACTGTCGAGAATTACCCGAGGAAAAGATTCTGTGATGGTTGTTGTGAATCGGTTCAGTAAGATGGCATACTTTGTGCCTTGCACCAAAACTAACGACGCTTTGGCTATTACTTCTCTTTCCTTACAGGAGATTGCGCGGATATGTAAACCCTAAAGCCAAGCCAAGTAACCATAGGTTTGAACTTTAAACCCAAGGTTTAGGACGATCGGCTAAAGGATCCGATCAAACCCAAATTATAAACTATTTAACAAAATACCAGTAAAAATGACCCTGTAAACTTAAATTTAAGAAAGTGAGTAGTAAAATAAGAGATTATAAAATTTTCAAATTTTAAGCATAATAACTACTAATTACTGAAAAGGCAAAAAGTGTAATATAATAACTAATAAATTAGTAGAGATAGATTATATGTATACTAAAAATTTTAGAATGACCAAAATAATATTTAGGAATGTTTACGTATACCCTACATGTATTTACGTGTAGATAAAAATACGCGTAATTGCTAAAATAGGCCGAAAATTAAGTAAATAATTAAAGAAAAATACAAAATAATTATAAAAAAATCAGAAAAAAATCAGAAGGAGAGGTCTGCAACTGGATTAGGTCGTGACTGAAAAGAAAAAAAATTGGCCAATAAAAATGTGCCAAACTAAAAGCCTAAAATCAAGGAAATGGGCAAAATCACATCAAATTAATGCACATTAATTACTATGTTTGTCTATAAATAAGGAAAAAATTCACAGAAGACATTTGGACAGTTTGTAATCTGAGAAAAATCGAAACACAAGAAAAATCGAGAGAAATTCCAGAAAATAAAAAAAAAAAAAGAAAACTGTGCAGATTAGCAAGGTGAACTGGAACCACCACCCACCACCACCTGGGACCGAACCACCACCACCACCCTACCCTAGGACCAGCGTTTGGACCGGCCGACAGCCTTGGACCGGGTTTGGACGGCCAGAAATCCTTGAACCGGTTAGTCATTTACTCATCCCGATTTTTGTATAATTTTGTAAAATTAGTTATTTTGCCCAGAAAATTATGAAACTTGTTATTCTGAGGTTTTATTGTATGTAGATTTAGGGAAAAATATTGATTTAGTTTAATTATATCTGGAAATATAGGGTTCTTAAGAAATTGATCAAAACCGAGCATGATTAAACCGGAAATTAAATAGGCTTAGGGATGTAGTTTGGGGCTCAAAATTTTTCTGTAGGATTCTCATATGATTTAGAACAGTGCTATGAAGCCCTTTTTTTTAAATTAATTTTCGAAAATTTTAAGTTAATTTTTAGCCCTAAAATGATGGTAAAATTGGGTGATTTGGGATTAATTAGGTAATTAGGATGTTAATTACTGATTTGGATCTTGATTAGATGATTAAGGAAGTTAATTTCTGCAGTGGAACCCTAATCCTAGCTTTTAGGTACTAATTATGGTTAATTAGGGAAATTAGGTAAAGAATATGAGAAATTAGGAATATGTGAAAATATAAATTACTAAATTTAAAAAAATAAAGTTATTTAGATAATATTATAATTGAAATCAGAAAAATAATAAATCGGAATTAATATTTAATTTTAAGTAAATATCTTAAAATGTAAGATTTTTACACCTCGGGAATAAATCCGATATCCCAATTAGGGTTAGTGTGTACCGAATAGTTAGAATACCAAAATTACGACCCAATAGGATATTTGAATACCCGAGCATAAGGTGATTAATGTCACATTGGGATTCGAGCCCAATTACGACCTAGGAATTAAAACTAGAATCTAGCTTAGGAACCGAACCCCGAAATAAAATACAACGAATTACTAATACGTTATAGGTATACATGAGGAAAATGAGTTACATTATAAATTAGAATAAGAATCCATAAAAAATAAGTACTAAAAGGACCTCTTTGCATTATAGGACACCCAGAAACAAATCAGCTCGCAATTTGAGGATCGAGCGACCGAGCAAATTCAAGTAAGTTGGGTTATTGCTTATTGTAATAGAGTACTAGTTTTGTAATGCTCGGAGACTTAGGCTTGTATATGCTTGTGATTGTAAGTAGTTTGCGCATGTGTGATGTATCTGAATTCGTGCTGGAATTCGTGCTGTGAGTGATTTTGTGACTGATTGAATTGTTGTGGACTTGTTTGAACACCCTAACTGGAATTTAATCTTAGTCGACCGTAATAACCGAAAACGTCATGCATTGCAACCCGTTAGGGGATCATAGGACTCTCCAACCAAATACTGACCCCTTCGAAAGGGATAGCGCAGGATTGCAAAATGGTCCCTTCTTCATCCTCAGTCGAACTAAGTGCCAGGAGAGGAGGTCGCGGCGGGGGTGAAGTCAATGGTTCGAAGGTAGTCGCGGGAGGAGCGAGGTCTCCATTGCACAAGCCTGGGTTTGGTTGTGAGCTGCTGCATAACATGGAACTCCTTAACCCGGATCGGAGCGGGTGAAATTTCTCTGATTTCACAACGGACCGGACTACGTTGTGCGATGACACTTGATTGTTGCATTGCATGAAAATAATTGTTTGATAATCCTGTTTGTGCTTGTATGCATTCATGAGTCTCCAATTCAACTTACTGAGCTGTAGTTGCTCATACCCTTATAGATCCTTTTGCAGGTTCTGATTTGTAATCTCTTCAAGTACCATGCTGCCCTACAATTATCCAGAGATTAGTCTTTTTGAAGCCAGGGGTGTGAGGATCAAGTTATTTAGCTTAATGTGTAACCAGACTGACCTTGTAGTTAAAGGATGAAGACTGTTAGTTATTCTGTAAATTAGTAAACTGTAGTTATTATGTAAATCTTCCTGGGAAGCTCTGTGGACTTATTTATATGATTATCTATGTTTAATAGTAATTTGAGTTACTCATCATATTTGTAGTATAATCATTAATCGAACTGTTTACTTCAAAGCGAATGGTCGTCGACGCCTTGTATAGATTATCTCTATGGTAGGAACTGTGAGGCCAGTTTCTATCATAGAATGGTTTACACGGCGGGACTGTTGCAACTTCGCGACTTCGGGGCGTAACAGGATACACGGCATGCTGAGGAGTGTGGTCTCTAACAGAGACTCGAAGTTCTTAAGTCATTTTTGGAGAACCCTGTGGTGTTGGCTGGGTACCAAATTACTCTTTAATACCTCCTGTCACCCCTAAACTAATGGCCAAACAAAGGTGGTTAATCATACTTTAGGTTCATTGCTCTGAGCTGCAGTTAGTAAGAACTTGGTTGATTAGGACATCTACCTGCTGGTGGTCGAGTTTGCTTACAATCGAATCGTACATAACACCATTAAGCAGACCCCCTTCGAAGTGGTTTATGAATTCAATCCCGAGTTACCCCTCGACTATGCCTTTATACCCGCACCTGCGCAAGAGGATCCTGACGCCTTGGCCAGGATACAATCCTTGCAGCACATCTACGATAAGGTCACTCGGCACATTGACCAGGCTGCCAGAAGAATGCGTGAAAAGACCAAGGGTCAGTCGGTGAATCAATTTTAGCCGAGAGACTTAGTATGGCTACACCTCAGTAAAGAACGATTCTCAAACAAAAGGAGAAACGAATTATCTACAAGAGCGGAAGAACCTTTCGAAATCCTTTAGAAAATTAGCGACAACGCCTATAGGTTGGAATTGCTTCAGGACTATGAGGTTTCTGATGCCTTCAACATTGCCAACCTCAGTCTATATCACCCTGGTGGAGAATTGAGCGAACACCATCCGGATTTGATTCCAAATCCAAAACAACTCAGATGGAATGATGAGAATCAAGTTACGAGGACCCTGACTCGTAGTCAGGTTCGAAGACTAGAGGGGTTAGCACGATGAATCCTTATGTTCTAACTAACCCCTACCGAGGCTGAGCACCTCTTTGCCGAGTCACCTCTAATACTGTACCGTATGATCACCCATTGTTGTATGGTATGCCGAGTTAACGATTAATCTCTATTGCCAAGTCGACCAATTACTCGGCCTCTTCCTTGCCAAGAAGCCGAGAGAGAAAGCCGGACTGACTAGGCCATCTATGCTCAGACAAACCCATGCATCCATGCTTTTTGTTCGCATCTCTTAACGACTTAGCTTATGCCGCATTGCCACGTATACAGTATTATATGTAGAATCTATAGTACTAATGATTATTTTCCCTATATATTCATTTTTGCCCCTTTATAACATGTACATTGCCCTCCTTAAGAAATGTCCTTTTTGTCTTTTCCCTTTTGGGCAAGTTACCTAAGTTTACGGGTATAAATACCCTTGTTCTTGTAGTTGTAAGAGATTAGATAATCTTGAATACACTTTTTAAGTACCTCCTTCCCTGTGTAAACACTATTGTTTACTCTCAACATCGCCTTTATCCTTTCTCTTAAGCAAGGTTAGGTGGCGAGTAACCTCATTGGACTAATTCATGCGTCACATCAAATTGTGCCGTGAGTCTTTGGAAGTTCCATTGGTGCGTCATATCCTCTGGAGCTGTTCATAGGTTTTGCTTACAATTTTTCATCCTTTGTTTTCACCCTTTCATACCTTTCCCCATTGACTCTTTTTGAGCTTTCTGCAAGTTTGGACCCATTCAGCGACCAACCTTGTTTTTTCTTGGCTATGGTTAACATCAAGAAGCCTCTTCTACAATAGTCTTCCTCTTAGCCTCTTCATTTTGGTCATAGATTCGTCCTGAGCGTGTAAGCCCATCGACCATAGGTGATAAGGACCTGGCTGTTTAATTTACTACCTGGTAATTTAGAGGGACTACTTTGTAATTCTCCGGAGCTATTGGAACATTACAAGTGATTTTCTTGGGCTTACCCAATTTTTCAACCTTCTCATTCTTCCCGTTATACTAAAAAACCAAGGGTTTAGGCCCGCCTCCAATCACTCTAACCATTTCAACTGTCTTTTTAGCTTCTGCAATAAGCTCGTCTTCTTCCTCAAATTTAAGACCCCATCTAGTGGGTAGTTCATCAGCATATATTGCGGGTGAACCAATGTAATCGACTAAAAACTTAAACTTTCCCAATGACTCTCCTAAGGTATCGACGTTAGATCTCCAGCTTCATACCTCTCTTTAAGCTCCTTCTAAGTACATCTATTTTGTGGTTTTGGAATCGTCATAACCATAATGTCAGCTTTCTTTATCTTCCCATCCTTCAGCAATTGATATATTGCCGATTTAGTCTGGGTTCTATCTCTGAGATTCATATTTTGCAAGTGTCTGGCCTACATCAGATTCTAAGCTACCTCTTTAATAGTGATGGGGAGACTATTTAGATCAATCTCTAGTTCAGACTCTTTGGCAATAATCATGTTGATTGAGCATTCATGATCTAGTAGAGGATTATCACCCACATTAGGAGTAGGAGTCTGAATGAAATCCAATTGAACCAATTTTGCATCACTAAGATCCTGGATCTTATGTCTAAGTCTCTAGCACCAGTTTGTAGAATGCCCTAATTGGCCCAAATGATAGTTACAATGGAACTCCGGGTTGTAGTCTCTCGGTCTTTGTCCCTCTTTTGGTATTTCAAACGTTAAGAGATTCTCCTTCCTTAGTCGGGCAAGAACTTAGCTTAGACGAATGAGAATATAAGTAAATTGTCTCCTTTGTAGGTGGTTATTTTGATTTGGATTTGGTGGGGGATTAGATCCTCCTGTCATGGTTATTAAGGTTGCAAGTCTGATAAGATTACTGGTATTAACAACACTTACGGTAGCTTTTTTGGATTTGTTAGAAAATCTCGTAGGAGGTGTTTTCCTCTCAGCTGCTTTAGGATTAGGAAGCCTTCCAATAGCAATAGTTTCCTTGATTCGACACCCTAAGGCTACAATCTCTGCAAAACTAGAAGCAAGGTATCCTACCAAATGTTGTTAGTATGGGCTTCCAAGAGTATTGATGAAGGAAAAAGTTAGATCCTTCTCTGTTAAGGGTAAAGTCACCTTAGCTGCCATGCCCCTTCATCTCTGAGCATACTCCTTAAAGCTTTCGTTGGCCTTCTTTCGCAGATTGTTCAAATCCTACATGGATGGGCTACCTTGATATTGAACTTATATTGGTTGTAGAAAGCCTGAGCTGACTTATCCCAAGTATCGATCTTGTTTAAGTCCAGTTGGGCATACTAAGTTAAGGTAGGCCCAATCAAGCTATCTTGAAATGTTTGGACCATCACCTTATCATACCTCGTGTATTTCCTTATATTTCTAATGTACAGCTTAGTATGAAGCTTCAGGCAATCGATCCCATCATATTTCTCGAATTCCGGAATTTTAAACTTTTTCGAGAAATCATCATCTTTGTATGTCAAAAAATTGATCATTCCCATTTGCTCAAGCTCTATCAACCATTTCTAGGGCTTTCATCTTTTCGGTCAACTTCTACATGAACTTCCTTTCCATCTCTTGGTGTTTTTCCTCAATCTCTTTCCTCTATATCTCAGCATTGGGGACTGATTCTACATCTTCCAATTCAAGGGGAGGAGTTGCTTCTACATTTCAATTTGGGTTGACTTGAGATCCTTGTCTATCATTGAGTATTCTAATAGCCTGAATGAGAGCTTGGATTTATTCAGCCATCTTATTCATGTTTTCTTCCAAGGTTGCAACCCTCGGGTCGAACTCGATTTGACTAACGTTTTCAGTACCTTGAGTTGATATTCTTGCCTTGGAACAAGTGAATATCGAGTTTCTAATTGAGTTTGTTTACTTGGGCGCTATCTTCAAAATCTTAAACAAAAACCCAAGTTTAGGACATCTTTGTAAACTAATTTTTTTTTTGTTTTTTTTTTCATTTTTCATTTTTTATTGCTTGTTTTCTTTTTTTCTTTTTCTATTTTTTATTTTGATTTTTTATTTTTTTATTTAAAAGGTAACTATCAAAAAAAGAAAAAAAAAATGAGCAAAAGATTACGCAATGAATAATGGTTTTCATTTAATGAAGCTACAAATTTATTAATAATCATAAAATCCAATCTATAAAATGGACTAGAATAAAAGAAAAGAAAACTCCTAACTAATCTTTCTAAAAAAAACTTAAATCCTATATCTATAAAAGTTGACGAATCTAGCTAGGATGATATTCATCAACTTCTCTCATCAACTTTTAGACTGTAACATCTCCTTCTTGAATCTTACTCCTCAAGAATTGATTTTCTTCTAACAATCTCCCATTCTCCATCTTTAATTCCTCAATGATTCTCTTGCATTCTTGGAACTGAGCTTTAACTCTGGCTCGTATGGTGTCTCGATAGGCCTGCTCGATAGGCGAAAGGTATTCTGGCTCTAGCTCTGGCTCATGTCTGAATACGTCTGGAGTTTCATACCGTATCTTTTCAGTCTTCTCCAACTGATCATAGATGAACTGCTTGGTAGCCCGGTATTCTCCAACTTTACCCTTTAAAGTTCCCACATTAACTATCTTCTTGACTTTCCTCCATTCTCACAACTTCACCAGTTCTGCTAGTCATTGAATCAAAGTAGAAGTAAGTAAACAAGGATCTTAATAACTTAATGTGACATCATCCAAGGAGTCTCTGTACGCTATCTCTCAAAGCAGGCTCAACTGTCTAGTGACATAAGTTGGGAAATACCCTGTACAACCCGTAATGTCGATGAGAAGGATCCCTGCATAATCAATGTACCCTAAGATGGCTCGAGTGCAGTTACTCTACCTAGCTGTTCACATAAAATCCAATGGCTGCATCTTGCTTATGACTAATACCCATCCTTTAAACTGAGCTTCTTCTAATACCTTAAGGTGACAGGTAAAGTTGTTTATTAGATTCATGTTTTCAATCAGGGTTGCTTTGAGAAGATTCCCTCCATACCCTTGTATGTGATTGAGAAACCATACGATAAGGATTGTAAGATTAACCGTAAAGTACCTATGCCCCTGCTTCCTTAAGTAGGTGGGTGTCCTGACTTGCTCAGCTAATAATGCCAGTACATAAGATTTACTAGCTAACAATTGGGTTATTAGCTCAGCTACCTTATAATGGACTTGACCGTATCTGACTGGAAATAGCACTATCCCAAATATTACCACAATAAAGGCGTTTACCTTCTTTTCGGTTCACAATTCATATCCTCCACAGAAGTTCTAATAATGTTTCTAATAAGCGTTTGGGCTTAAAAACCAATCTACTAGCCTTGAGATACTAAGACACTTCTTGACCTCTGAAGATAAGAATGGTGCTAGGGTTACCCTTTTGACTCCCAGCAAGGTCATGAAGGCTTTCTAAGGTTGAACTCTGAGATTTGGGATTGTTATGCCTACTTCGAGAGGCGGAGTATTAAGTAATTGTGAGTATTCTTCTAAAGTGGGCGTCAACACATGTGGGCTGAACTTGAAAGCTGTAGATTATGGATCCCAATAATGAATAAGGGCTTAAATTAGAGGCTAATGGAGCTAAACCCACATGAGGGATATGACTAACCTAATTTTCTTACGAATGTGATCTTACTTAGTGGGTGGAAGTTGATTTAACCAGTCTTTCAGGATAGCCTTAGGGAAAGAATACTTATCCAATTAGACCTCATAGATAGGCTTGGGATTAACATTGCCCTGACTCTCTATATCCATATTACATAAAATGTGAAATGATGCAATTATTTACAATGAGATCGCTAAATTTACAATAAAGCTAGATATAATATTAATAATTTTGCAGCTTTTTCAAAAAAATTTTTTAGAAATTATGCCACCTTTTACTCACTAAAGGACAATAAAAACTAAATATACCTAATACAAGAAATAAAAAAAATTACATAGAAACAAGCAATAGCAAAAATAAAATCAAAATGAAAAAAATGTAGTATGTTACACATCTATGTAATGCAATAGAGCTGGTAATTAATAAATTATAAGAATTATTATAAACTCGTAGTTGGAGAGTACCCTTATATATAAGTATATTCAAAATAAAATTTAAAAAGAAACGAAGCTCGTGAATATTTATATATAAGGGTTATAGATTTCTTAATTTTCCCTCCTTTTTTTTTGAAAGAGAAACGACGAACTAACCACGAATTGATTAGGTTTTTCCTATAATTTAAAAATGACTACTCCTTTAAAAAAAAAAAAGATGCAAGAGGGTAAGGTATACAGGTCTCAGGCTCTATAGCTCTAAGGCTTTCCGGAGAAAAATCTAGTGAGTTACATCAAAGCTTGAATAGGCTCGCTTATTACAGTCAAGTTGGGATAAGGACCCTAGTAACTTGAGGGTTATATAATGGCAACCTGTTTTAAGTTCTTAAGGTGGCCCAAGTCCAACCACATCTAAGTATGCAAATGATTGTTAAAATAAAACTCTCCTTAAATCCCTAATATAGGCCCATTATGGTAGGTTTTTTTCTTAAGGCCTACATTACTAGAAACCAGTTAGTATAACTATAATATAATAAAAGAAAAATAATACAAAAAGCCCATTAATTAATTTTTAATTTTTACATGGCTAACCCACTAAGTCTCCTCAGTAGAATGGTCAATTCTGTCGAGCCCTATTTCGGTTTTCCTTAATTTAATTTATATTAAACTTAGCCCGCTTAATATAGATTACTTGATATAAAATTAAGGAAATATCTTTCTTTTAAAAAATGTTTTAAAAAAAAATTGGAGTCACCAACCAGTTCAACTAGTAAAAAAAATGAAATTGTGGTTTTCGTGTGGGAAAACCCTAATTTGGTTACTGATCCACGTATTTTCCAAAAAAATAATTTTTAGAAAATAAACTAGAAAAATTAAATTCGAGGGTTAACCTATTAAGACTAAATCACCATGTAAAAACAAAAAAAATCGATGGGCTTTATTTTTATATTTTTCCTAAAATACTAAGATATATATAAATATGCAAACTATAACTAAAATGAATTTTTTTTCATTATTTTTTATTACGAATTTTACAAGAAATTTTTTTTTGTAAAGTTGCCTCAGAGATACCTACGTATCTGCTAGTCGGGATCAAACTAACGTATTCTATTTTATAAAATATGTAGTGAGTAAATTTCTTTTATTTTTTTAAAATCAAGCCAGATTTATGTTTATTAACCATTTATTATTTAAGAAAAAAAAATAAAAAAAAATAAAATTCTACGAATTTATTAAAAAAACGTAACTAACTAAATAATTTTTTTTAGAAAAAAAACTTCTATTAAGATTTTTTTTAAAAAAAAAAACACTACGTGTTAAAAAATATCTTTTCTAAATTCTATATGTAAGATATACTAAGATACAATCTAAATACGTACTTTTTTTAAATCCTATTTGTAAAATACGTATCTAGATATGCGATTTTTTAAAAAATGCAATCTAACTAAATTTATTAAGAAATTGAAAATTATCTAAAAAATATAGCAAACAATATGACTAAAATATAAAAAAAAAACCTACATTAAAAAGTAAATTAGTAAAAATAATTAAATTACCTAAAAAACAAAAATTAGATTAAGAAAATAATTTTTATTACCTAAACGGGTTGAGTTGCCCGTACTCTTGTTGATCATATCATGATCGTCTAGGCTACATCCGCATATTCGAAGTGGAGTTGTTTGTGCATGTAAGGTAGTATAGATTGTATACAGCAATTGTGTGTGATCATCCGTAACGGTGTAATGAGTTGACTTCGGTGTGTGGACCTTAGTGGGTGTACTGTGCGTAGACTTTGGTGTACGTATTGCATGTGGACCTTGATGTACGTGCTATGTGTTGAGAACAGCGTATAGTGTGCCAAGTGTTTATCTGTATATGTGTAATGCATTAGTGAGTGTGGACGGTGAGTGTGGGATGTGTGGCTATGCGTGGTCGATGTAGTAAGTGATGTGCGTAAACGTACGGTATCAGGGTATGGGATGTGTTATCTAATGTGCGGTAAGGGCTATCAGCATGTTATGTGTGTCTTCATGCAGGCAAGTAGAGTGTGTCGTATAGTAGGAGGTATGTTTGTATTCAAGGGGGCGTGAAGTGCTAGTGTGTTTAGGTTGTTGGCGTGTTGTTGTATTTAGGGGTAAGTGTTTGGTGTGTTGTGCTAATATGTTCAGGGGCTGTCAGCATATTGTTGTGTTCAAGGGAGAGTGTTTGGTGTGTATTGTATTTAGTATATGGCAGTACTTAAGTGAGTGTAGTGGGTGAACGTGTATACTCTTTGGTGATCAAGTGTGGGGACGTATGGATGTAGACTTGTGTTTTTGTGACAATAGGTTGCATAATTGTAAAAACGTATCAAACGTCACTGTCGACTTACTATTTATAATTCACACTACCAAATCTTTTATATCTTTTAGTTATCGATTTGATCTCAACAAACCTTAGATACGATGATGATTCTTTGAAAATTCAATCTAATTTATAGAAACCTTATCTTAATTTGAGTTTTCTATTTTTCGAGCCCGATTCAATCCAATTTTATTTAGTCCAATAATCTACTTAATAAATCCTAAGTCTATTCTAGCACAATATAAATTAGATAAAAAATCCATTTTATATCGGACTGAACTAAAATATTTTAATGATGCTAAATTCTTTAATGACTTAAAATTTATTAAATTGAATACTCACCATTATCCGATTCAACCATAAACGACTTGACTCGATGTAAGCCCCAAAGTTCAGTCAAGTAACCGTAAGATTGAACTTAGAACCCAAGGTTTAGGGCGATCGGCTAAAGGATCCGATCACACCCAAATTATAAACTATTGAGAGAAATATTAGTAAAAATGACCCCGTAAACTTAAATTTTAAAAAATAAATAGTAAAATAGGAGACTATAAAATTTTCAAATTTTAAGCATAATAACTGCTAATTACCGAAAAGACAAAAAGTGTAATATAATAACTAATAAATTATTAGAGATAGATTATATGTATACTAAAAATTTTAGAATGACTAAAATAATATTTAGGAATGTTCACGTGTACTCTACATGTATTTACGTGTAGATAAAAATACGCGTAATTATTAAAATTGGCCGAAAACTAAGCAAATAATTAAAGAAAAATATAAAATAATTATGGAAAAATAAGAAAAAATCAGAAGATGATAAGATGAATCAAGATAAGGTCGTGGCAGGTCCAAAGCTGCAAAATAAAAATTAGCCAATAAAAATTGAACAACTTAAAAGCCAAAAATCAAGGAATTTGGACAAAGTTTTGTCAAATTAATGCATATTAATTACAGCAAATGTCTATAAATAGGGAAAAAATTTACAGAGCTCATTTGGACAGTTTGGAAAGTGAGAAAATTAGGGAGAGTCGAAAATTCGAGAGAAAATCCAGAAAATAAAAAAAATAAGAAAAATTGTGCAGTTAAGGGTTTTAAAAGGAACCCACACCAAACGAGGAGCTGGGAGTGGACGGCCACCACCACCACACGGTGGTGGCAACGCCCAGGCCGGCCGACAAGGCCACGGCGGCCCGCGGTGGTCGGAGCCACCCAAATCGGTGAGTTCGATTTCCAGCCCGAATCTTGTGAATTTTTGTAAAAATAGTAAATATAATTATAAAATTATGAATTTTGTTATTCTGAGATATTTTTGTATGTAGTTTGTAGGAAAAATATTATTTTGATGAAATTATGTCCCGTAATATATAGTCCCTAAGAAATCATGCAAAACCGAGCATATTTCGGTTTAGAAATAAATGACCTTAAGAGTGTAGTTTCAAGCCCAAAATTTTTCTGTAGATTACTCAGATGATATAGAATAGTGCTATGAAGCCCTTTTTCAAAAATTAATTTTTGAAATTTTTAGATAATTTTTAGGCTCTAAAAAGTGGCATAAAATGGGTAATTTAGGGTTAATTATGTAATTAAATGATTAATTTCTGATTTAGTGAATAATTACATGTTTTAGGATGTTAAGATCTTATGGAGTATGATACTTATAGCATTTAGGGTGTTAGATGTAATTATTAGGTTAATTATGTAGTAAATTAGTAATAGAAAAACATAGTAAATTATGAGTTAATTTTGTAAATTAGAATAATTAGGTGTAAAACCTGATCTAGGATGAATTTAGACATTTTGAAGTGATAATTTATATTAGAGATGGTAATTAGGGTAATAGAAATATTAGAAATGCATTATGTGCATAATATGTAATAATGCATAATGTGTAATTTTTGAAAATATAATAAATAGGAAATATTAGGATAAAAATTGATATTATATAAATAATAGGGATATATAATAAATCTGATAAGAAACTTGAATTTATGTAATTATATGAAAAATGTAAAAATTTCTCACATTAGGAGTAAATTCGGTACACAAATAGGGATTTAAGTGTACCGGATGGAATAAAATACTGACTAGGGGTAATAATGGTATATAGGAGATCGGGAAGTAATGTGATTAATTTCACATTATAGGTTGAAACGGATTTTTAGGGTTGGAATCTAAAACATTACTTAAAAATCGAACTAAAAACCTGGTTCAGAAATCGATGCGAAAACCGAACCTGAACCTAACCCCAAACCTAGAATAATTATAAAAGACTTAATACCTAGATAATTAGGTATATTAAACCTTAAACAAAACCTAACAATAAGCGTTGTAGGATAAAACGAACCTATAATATTTATATGAAAAGCTGAAACCACGTTCGTGTTATAGGGATAACCGGCGATGGCCTGAGCAAATCGGACCTCGAGTGAGCGAGCGAGGAGTCGAGGTAAGTTGGGATTAATACGTTGCTGTATTTTTTGAGGCTTAAGATTATGCTTGGTTGTGCTTGTTAGATAGTTGAATGTGTGCATGTGCTTGATTATGGGTGATGCGATGATTCTGTTTGTTGCTTTGGCACATGTTGTATGAATTGTATGTAATGATTGATCACCCTAAATTGGACTTAATCAAATATACGACCAGTAATCATAACCGAACATGCATGGTAACCCGTTAGGGGATTTAGGACTCTCTGGCCAAATACCGATCCCTTCGGAAGGGATAGCGCAGGATTGCAAAATGGTCCCTTCTTCATCCTCAGTCGAACTAAGTGACAGGAGAGGAGGTCGCAGCGAGGGTGAAGGCAGTGGTTCGAAGGTAGTCGCGGGAGAAGCAAGGTCTCCATTACACAAGCCTGGGTTTGGTCGTGAGCTGTTGCATTAACGGCAACTCCTCAACCCGGATTAGAGCGGGCGCAATTTCTCTAATCTCACGACGGGCCGGACAACGTCGTGCGATGGCATTTACTTGCACATGCATTGCACCTAATAAGTGATTGAAAACCTTGTTATGTGTATGGTATAGTTTTAAGTCCTCCGTCCTAACTTACTGAGCTGTGGTTGCTCACATCCTTATAGACGTCGTGCAGGTGCTGGCTAAGAAGCGTCAAACAAATACTCTGAAGCTAGCAACTGCTGGATCCTAGGGAGTGAGGAAAAACATCGAAGAATCAACACATATTTTACTTTTCATTTCTGATTAATGTAATAACGGAATTATAGTGATTATATAGAACTTTTCTCACTTTCTTAGGTAAATGATTTGTTTAAATTACAAATTGTCTACTTCAAAGCGGGTTAGTCGTCGACGCCTTGTGTAGATCAGGTCTAAGATAGCGATTGTAAGGCCAACTTCTATCTTAGGATGGTTTACACGGCGAGGGCTGTTACGACTCTACCGCTTCGGGGCGTGACACTCGACTCGACTATGACTTGATTCAATATGGCTGGACTTGATACGACTCGACACTTTTATTTTTATTTTTTCAATTTTCGTTTTTTTTTATTATTTATTTATTCAACTTTTTTTAAAAAAAATTTGAAATATTTTTTCATTTTTTTATATTTTTGGCTTAATAAAACTACTAAAATAAAATGGCAAAAATAAGGTGTCTACAACTATCTCTCTTTATTGGTGAATGGTGTAACTTACTTGGGGTAGTCGATTGTCATCAACTATTGTTAGTCAGTAAAAGGTAAATTTAATAGAGTTGATGGAAGTCTGTTTTTGTAAAAATTAAAAAATAGATTTATGTAGCAAAAAAAAAAATTAAGATATCAAATAAATGGTTTACTAATGTTGAAAATTAAAATGCATATGTTTCTCATAAATTTAAGCATTTAGGTAGGTGGTTGCATATCTATGTTTATAATATTAAAGTCAAATATACTCTTTTGGCATCTTTAATGTTTTAATATTTCATTTTATTTTGGTTTTACCAAATAACCTCTATGAATTTAATAGTTATTAATAAATCATAGATGTGTTATGGTTATCATGGTAAAAAACTCTATATGCCAAAAATAGCATTTAACATACAAATTCTCAACAAAAGGTGGTGTCTAAAGTAAAAATCTTCCATCAAAATGATAATTTCTAATTATAACTTCAATATTTGTAAATCTTAATAATTCTTTAATCAAGTTTCTGATTATTACGATATTTATAGGCCCTAACACTTTATGAGCAAAATTTGTTTTTTCAAACTTTGACACAAGAAAAAATTATGTACTTATTTCATAAATGGTTTATTTGCTTTTTTAAAAAAATTTTTTAGAAGAAAAACTATATATTTGTTTCACAAATAGTCATCATAAAAAGTAATTCATAATCAAATTGTTCAATTATTTATGTAGTAATGTCTTCAATTGTGCTCATTTTACGAATGATTTATTTGCTTTTAAAATTGTAGCTGAGAAAAAACTATTGATAATTAAACTTTTTTTGATCTATCCAGTGATATATTTAATTGTGCTTATTTTACAAATAGTTTATTTACTTATTAAAATTTTAATAGAATGTGAAAATTTTTTCACAAATAGTCACCATAAAAAATAATTGATAATTAAACTGTTCTTTATTTATTAGTAATATATTTAATTGTGGTATAAAACCAGAGTGAAATTAGTTTGGGCAAAGTAAACTATTAAAAATATCGATATAAGAGTTTAAAGATGTAATTTGATTTATTTTTTCAAATTGATAATCGGTAAATGGGTTTATATTGTAAAGATGTAACTTTAGCTACTTTATTTTTCATTGAAATCGTGATTTAATTTTATTTTTCCATCGATGTAACATTTATTTAAAATAAGTATTCTTTTGTCTCCTTACAATTGTGTCTCTTTATCTATAATTAATTTATCTTATATATCTATATATATTTTAACAAACCTTTCTCTTATAAAAAATTCAAAAAACATACTATTCTTTCTCAAATTGTACTTTAATTTTTTTATGAATATAACATCAAATGAAACTAATTACAGCTCCGTCTCTTTATTATAGAAGATAGACTTATCTTAGATATCTATGTATACTTTAATAAATTTCATATTTATGTATCTTATAATGAATTTGTTTCAATTTCATTTGTTATTTTTCTTAATATATTTACACAATCACTTAATAAATATATTCTTATAATTATGTCTTACTATGGAGGAGATTTCTTAAAATGACATTAAAAAAGATTTATAACATTTTCCAACTAAAAGAAAGCATGTTCGTCTATAGTATTAAAATGTAATCGTTTTGCAAATAAGTTAAGATAACAATGGATGGAAGTCCAATAAATATGCATATTTAATACTATAGATAATTTCTCTCTCCCTCTCCTTACCCCCCATAGCAACCTTCCCTTTCATCAGATGTTTCATATGTTTATTGGGTTTGATCTACCTCAATTTATTTTAAAGTTCAATTCAAATTTCTTAAGGCTTACTATCTATATCTATATTATTAAAGCCAAAAGAGAGGACTTTTTGATGTCTTTTTATAGTTCCTAAAAACAGCTCTGAAACTTATTAGAAATAACCATTAAAATATATATTGCTCCAATATAACTTAATAATATGAAGGATGAATCAAGTAATTTTATAAATTTTTTCTCTCTCCTTTAATTCTTTAAGTATCTCTTCTTTTTTAGGCTAATAACAAATCTTCTTCTTCTTTTTTAGGTGAAAAGGACTTACATCCATTACTCAACTAAGAAAAAACATGCAAACACCACAACATCAGAGTTTAAGAAGTAGCACTAAGAGTATTTTCCCCAACAACACATCTAGACATCCTAGCCTTCAAATAAGAAGAAACATAGTCCAAAAGAAAGTAAGGAATAAAGTTGACAAAGAAGACATCTTCAGCATGGTTCAGGCCTCTCTTTACTAGACAATCAGCTATGTTGTTGATCTTACGAGCAACCCTATAAACATGAAAGTTTTATAACATGTTAACCAAACATTTGCACTTATTTAGAATTCTGTAACATTCATCAATATCCACCTAGGGATCATTTATCCATTGTATTGGTCGTTGTGAGTTTACTTCATAAACAACTCTTGAATATCCTAACTGCTTAGCACGATCCAGACCAACACTCATTGCCATTAACTCCACTTCAAGAGGAGTGATATTCTTTGCTTGCTAATGGAGTCCTCGCAAAACCACTCCTCGGTGGTATCTTGTCGCCACTCTTAATCCAACTATCCTCCCATCCTTAGTAGTTGCCCCTTTAGTATTGAACTTATTCTATTGCTCTTCCAATGCTTCCCATTACATACATCGAGGCCTTTTACCTAATTGTGATTTTTCCTTTTGTGCAATTGCCTACAATTCATTAGCTTCTCTCTTTATGTTCTACTTGCAATCTTCAAAATGCTAATTAGGTTGTAAAATTCTTCTATTCATTCTTCCCATATCCACTTACATGCGAATAAGAAAATCACTTGTTTAGGAGTCAAAGGCGTGTACCAATCTATTTTAACTCTTTTACAATTCTTTCTAATCTAGAGTTGGAAATCTTGAAAATTACAATTCCTGAACATCCGAGCAATTCCCAAATGTGTCTAAATTTGCTTACTTTATTGCAATTTACCATCCTATGCTAGATAGATTTCATGTTTTTAGTACAAAGTAGACAAGTAGGATTTAAATTTAATTTACGTTTCAACAAGTTATCCCGTGTTACTAATCCATTGCATATCATTCTTTAAATCAAGATATGGATACTAGGGTGTGTTAGTGATTTCTACATCCATTTCCAATCATTCGAATGTTCTTAGTCCCTCTCTACGTTCATTAGTTCCTCATAAGTTGACTTCATTAATATTTCTCCTTCCATTTCATATGGCCAGCTTCTTAAATCTTCCACATCACTCTCGTAATCTAACACAACAACCCTCAACTTCTCCTTCATCATCTCATCCAAATGATACCCAACAATCTCCTCTTTCCATACTCCTATTCATCCCAAACTTGCCTTATAGAAAGTTTATCATCATCCTTATTTAGAGATCCATAAATCTAACTACTAATAGTTGCTCTCCTCGCCAGACATCATTCTAAAACCTTACTTAATTTCTACTCTTAATGCAAAAGTATGTTTTGTCATCTACCCACTCAACTAGCTTCTTTAGCTCTTTAAAGAATTGGGAGCCATTTTTTTTGTTTGGAGACCTCTATACTTTAAGCCATACTTCTATGGTACTAGTTCAGACCATAATTTATTCCTCCTCAATTACCATTCTAATTTTGCAAAATTCGCTTTATTGCATAAATGTATACCCATTAGCCGCATTCCTCCCTTCTTCTTTAGCTTTTTAGCTTGGACCAATCAATCCAATGCATTTTCTTTCCATCTTGAGCCAACCCCTATAGGAAGCCCTTGTGAATTTTCTCAACTTTATGTGTGAAACCTTTCAAGATTGGTAGCACTTGAGAATAATAATTGGTAATACTTTCTAGTGCTAAAGTTGGAAGGAGTTTTCTACTCGACATATTTAGCAGTTTTACTTTCTAACCAACGAACTTTGCCTTAACTTTCTCAACAATGAAATTTAGGTCACCATTTTGGTCACAGGCTTAATTTTGAAGATGTCAGATAACCTGCCTTTAACATTAGAGTAGGTGTTTTTGGAAAACAGTAAATAAGATTTTTCATAGTTTACCTTCTAGCTTGATAGGTGACTAAAACCATCCATAATTTCTTTCATCACAACTGTATTTTCCTTACCGACTTCTCCTACTAAGAGGATATCGCCTGCAAAAAACAAATGGGATATATCCCTTGAATCTTCAATGGCTTCCATTGTTTTTTAGTTACCATAATGTGGATGATGAGACTCAATATCTCCATCCCCAAGATAAAAAGGTACAGTGACAACGAATCACCCAATCTAAGGCCCCTACTTGAATTAAACAGATCCATCATTACTCTATTCACAATAATATGAAATTGCACTATGAATAAATAGGACCCGATCAACTTTACCTATAAGCTTAGGAAGTTTAGCATGCTCAAAGCACTACAGATGAAATCCCACTTCATTCAATTATATGCCTTCTTCAGATCTAAATTAACCCCATCCAAGATTTCTTCCCCTTCGTCTTCCCCAACGAGTATAACACTTCTTAAAACATAATAATGTTATTTTTGGCTACCCTTCTTGAGATAAAACTTGCTTGTTCCGGGCTTATAAGCTTGTCAAGCAAGGGTCTTAGCTTGTTAACCAAACATTTACTCACAATTTTGTACACAGTGGTGTACAAATTGATTAATCGAAAGTCCTTTACCTTATTTGCTCCCAATAGCTTTAGAATGACAATAGTGAGGGTTGTCTTCAATCCTTTCGACATCACACTATCCCTAAGAATGTTGCCCACTAAATTACATATAGTTTTCCCTACTATATCCCAACATTGTTTATAAAATTCAGCATGTAGCCCGTTTACACCTAGTGATTTATTGTTCCCGATATACAATAGCTCCTTCCTTATCTCCTCATTTGTCTTAAGCTGACTAAGAACCTCCTCTCCATCCTCAATGAGAATATATTGGCCACAGTTCCACTCTTGAAAATCTTTCCAAACAAAAAGTCTCTTGGTTATATAGAGGTTTTGAAAGAAGCTTTCAAATAGCTTTTTGACCCCCTTTTCTCCATCGACCCAATTCCTTGTAGAGTCAAATGCTCTACAGATTCAAGCTTTATATCTTCACGCAAAAACATCTACATGGAAAAAATGGGTGTTTCTCTCTCCCTTCAAAATCCAATTTGATATTGCCTTTGCTGCTCATAACAACTCTTTTTGTTTCAGCACCCAGTTTAATTCTTCTTGTAGCCTTCTTTCCCTCTCGATTACGTCTTGCTTGGTGTTGAAAAAAAGCTCCTCCTCACCTTTTCTAGCTTTTGCATGATCTGTTTCTTTTTTATAGGGATAATGCTAAATACTTCCTGATTGCATTTCTTTAAAGTATCTACAAAATTAGGCAAATCATTAATATAGTTAAACATTGGGCAATGCCAGTTATTTGCAATAACACACTTAAAATCCGAATGTATTAACCACATATTCTGAAAACAAAATGGCCTTAAAGGCTTAGGTCCCCTTAAGACTCTTGGGTGTGTGGTCAAAAGGATAGGAAGATGGTCTGATTGGTAAGAAACTAAATGCATGAGTTTAGGTTATGGATACAGGACTCTCTACTCATAGTTGGCCCAAGCTCTATCCAATCTTGTTTGTATTCATTCTGAGATATTCTGGGACCTCTTCAGTTGAGTGAAACATGGCCCTACAAAACCTAGATCCACCATACCACGACGGTTCATACATTCTTCATATTCCCTCGCCTTATTTTGATTGATTTGGAATCTTCTCCATTTCTCTTCCCTACACAACCCTTTACTTCGTTTTGCCCAATCATAAAGTTTAGCCTACAGCAGGCATCTTATGTCGCGAGATGGACTCACATAAATAACAAAAAGATAAAAGGAAGAATGGGAGTTAAGCACCTGGATTTCCATCAGAATTTGCTGTCATGAAATATGGCTAGCATGGACAACAAAATTTTCAGCAAATTAGAGGACAACAATGCTTCTACTAAGGCCTTTTGCTCCCGAGCAGAGCATTCTGTTATCTCCCATAAAGGCCATCAAGTTATTTGCGACCTCTCTTCCCATCTTCGTCTCACTGGCTATTAAGACCTAAGGATCATATTGGTTCTTTAGGTCTCTAATCACCCGTCTCCTACGGTTTGATTTTATTTTTCTAACATCCCACGCAAGAGCTTTAAAAGGACTTCACTGCATTTTAGAAGATAAGATATCCATAAACCCAAAGTGAACCATCTCAATTGTTATCCAGTACTAGCGGTCCTTAGTGTAAATATGCTGGAAGTTGTTTATCGCTACCTTCCACCTACATGGCCTGAACATGGTATAAAACATCGTCATCTGCATCTCCCATGCAACCAATAAAATCGAGTTCTCTCGTTCTTCCATTAGTGGAATAACGAACGATACCCTCTAGACATGTACTTGCTACATCGGGTTCAAGTAGAGTCTCTCCATTAGAACCTTGGATGTCCCTTCCAATATGTTTAAGATGTTCCCTCCCAAAATATCCGGCTTTATCATCGACATCTTTACAACCAATGTGGCTTTGTCCGTGATCCAAATGGGTCTCTCCCTTCGAAAGTAAGTTCTTCCTCTCCTTAGAATAGGTCAGAGCACTATTTCTGAGGTGCTTTCTCACTTCCACTTTGTCTGATTCATTACTACACTCTGGATCTTCATTAAGAGTCACCTTGAAAACCACCTTATGTGAACTTCCCATATCCTCTTATCTGAATCAAGATCCAACATAATTGAGTCGCTGTAGAGTAATTGAAGGAGCAATTCCACTTCTAGCATCTCAAACATTTTTTTGTGTTAGTTTTTTCAAAAAAGTCCCTGAGTTTTTTTTTTTTTTTGAGAACGTTAGAGGGAGGGTTTTGTTTTGTCGTCGAAAAGATGATCTTTCCCTTTTAAGGAGAAGAAGAAGGTGCAATTACCACTTTTTGAGGTTTTAAAAGTCGCAGTCGTATCTATAGAAGATCCCCTTTCCTCATGTGTCCCTTTAGATTATGGCCGACTTAACTCCTCAGCAGGTAATGACTCAAACTTATTATCTCTGAACCTTGTATCTTTTCCATTACGAGTATCTGCTAAAAGATCGCTCCTATAATTAACTTCCCTTCTTTTTTTGTGCCATCTTTTTGTACTGTACTTTTGTTTACTCTCCGTACTAGCTATTTGATATCGTGTCTTTCTGATTTGACCCAATGGTCAACTCATTAATGTCCTCTCGTCTCTTTTTCAAGTCGTGACTCTTTTGCATGGAATGCTCCCCCTCCCTGGAAAAACTGCACTCTTTATTACTCTTCTCTTCATTATTTGTCATCCCCATGGTCGCTCTCTCTCTCTCTTGCATCTGTCTTACTCTCATTCACTTTAGTTACATCTTTGTCTACCACACCTTGATCTTGATTCTTATTCTTATCACTCTGGGTCCTTTAATTTTTCATCTCCATTGTCCGTAGCTTTTTATGGGTAAGATAATTTTGTTTGACTTAAACGTCAACGTACTTCGCAAATCTTTGACATATCTTCTTATTGTATACTATAATGAGAATTATTAATGACTAGGGAATGCTTCAAAGGGGTGTCGGTATCAACTTGCATGCAAAAACGCACAAATTTGCCTCTCTCCAACCCAACCGTATAGAAATCAAATCTTAAGATTGGGCCAATCTTCTCTTCTATGTGACGACAAATGGCTAGGGAAGAAAAATATTCCTTTGGAGAGCCAACTAATCTCACCCAAATTGCAATAGAGTCAGATGATGTTTGATCTATGTGATAGTCTAGCTCCAACTTCTTTGAGGCTAAATAATAGCCATTGATAAACTATGGATTGTTTTTAATGATCCATTGGAAATTAAGATTATTATCCAAAGAAATTAAATAAATTCCTGATACCACATGAATTAATTTCAAATCACTTAAGGATCATCACAGTTTCTTTAATTTTTCTAGCATTGATTTATACCCTAAATTTAGCCCCATGACCTTTGCAATGCCTCACGATCCAACTTGGAAAACTTTATGTAATAGACATTCGGTGGTGCCTCCTTATTCACATGTTCCATCTCTTAGTCCATTTCTCCACTCTCACGAGGGTTGTTAAAACATTATTTGTCATATGCACCGGGTATAGATGTTAAGACCGTATCATGGAAAGATAGTATAGAACCCTTTCCCTCATCCACTTGCGGATTATTGACCGCTGATTTGGCTTTCGGGACATCATCATATTCTGTATCTAGCCACTTTCGAGATCGTTGAGCCTAATCGCTACTTTCATCCTTCGAGGCTTGCGTTGCTTTAGAGTTAGGCTTTCGTCATGTTAGAGCTAGGCTTCTGTCCATCGTCTATGCATATAACAAATCAAAATCGATAATGCTTACAATTTATATGTTATATTTACTAATAACAAATCTATAAAATATTGATTGCCCTTTTAATGTTTTGCAAATTAAGATTCTCTGTTTGCTCGGACAACATAATTGATGTTCATTATTATATATTAATAGCATAAAAATGAACTATCTCTCTTTCTTAGCTAAAATTTTATTTTATTTTTCTTTCTTGCTTATGAAATTTCAATTTTGCATATTTCATGGATCTACAATCTTTCTTTTATTACTTTTTTCTTTTCCTCTTTTTTGATCTCTTTAATTTTTAATGAGATTGTTAGCTTAGTTTTATTCATACATTTGATTTATTAATTTAATCCTTAAAAAAAAGTATATCTTTTCTCCTATAATTTCTTTCTTAAAGTACTCTTATAACTTGATTTTAGTTATGTTTGAATATTAACACATTTATATACAAAATTTCCCAATTAATATCTCCTTATTGTTTTTATAGGTACCAGTGCCTTTTTGACAAAACAAATTAATATTACTAACATATTGTTAGACTATTTTAACAAATATATTTTTAATATATTAGTTGTTCATTACTTCTTATTCACATGCGTTTTAGAAATAGGTTATAAATAATTCTTTCACTCTTAATAATCGTGTGTATAAATTGATTTAATAATTCTTTTATGTATTGAATTTAATTATAGCACTCTACTTAAGTTTTGCATGCATATTGCAGGTGCTCCTATTACTATCATATTGTAATATAACTTTTAGATAGAATTATGCTTGTTCCTTTATTTCCTAAAATCGAGTAAACTAAACAAAGCAACTATATGGAACTTACAAACTATATATGTGTATCAATCTGTTAGACAAAAAATATCAGATACGCTTATATTATTAACTTAAAACAACTTGTTTGACTTTATATTTTTTATGATATATTTTGAAATTACACCCATATTTCTACTTTTGAAAAGCGAACAAATCTCCCTCTACGCTATCATGCACATTTTATCAATATAGTTGCTACCTTAGAAAAAATGAATAAGTTGATGATGTTATGTTACATAAATAAGTAAAATTGATATCCCATGTTAAGTGAATCTCACATTAGTTGTGAAAGAGGATAAGTATTGGTTTATAAGGTCATAATGGTGAATATATTGTCAATACTAATTGAAAACTTTTGAGTTAAGTGTTTAAAAAAGGTCCATTAGCTTTTATTGAGTTGGTTATTCATTATTTTTGGCCTAAAACATTACAAATAATAACAAAGTCAACCTCTATGAGTAAGTGGATAGTTTGGGGGCTGGTTTGACCTAGTATAGGGAAGAGGTTCGAAGTGTATAAGGAATGTCACTAAGTAGTAACTCCTGGCATGCTTCTAAGATAACCTATAGATTGAAGGTAATATAAATGAACCGAATCATATGCCAAAAAAAAAAAAAAACGAAAAGAGGAAAAGAACTAAGCCAATAGAAGGTCTTATGATAAAGATATTGCATGTTTTAGAGGGGGGTAGGGGGGATGTTTATGATACTCCATGTTAACTGAAATTCCATATGGAATGGAGAAAATTGATATTGGATTATAAGATCATGATAATAAAGTTCTTATCAATACTAATTAGAAAATTTTAAGTCAAGTAATTAAAAAAAAAAGGCTTACTAGTATTTATTAGCTTAGTTACTCACTGCTTTTAACTTAGAGGTTATAGATATAGACAAAATAAATATAAGAAGACAAATATATTTGTGTGTGTGTGTATATATATATCAATGAAACATTCAATTAGTTGCAACAACAAATTCATTATAATTTCTAATTCTTCATCATGTTAAATGACAATCTACAACTCCAACAATTCATGTCACATAATTTACATTTACATTTCATCTCACCAACTTAAAACTTAGCTATAATTCCTTATAGGATTACATAAGAAAATATTATTCACATCAAATTTCACAAAAATAACCACTTTATTACAAAGTCAATATTAGAATCACTTGCAAGAAAAGTTTGTTTGTTATTATAAGTATATAGTATATTATATGCATAAAGGACCTTGCTTGTTGGTTTAGTCAAATAAACAAGAAGGGATGCATTTATTTAATAATTTCAAAAACTTTTAAAACTTTAAAAATTTATTTATAAGTAGAATATCCATTAAAATTGTTTAAAAAGATAATAGGCTAAAACTCGTAACTCAAAAACTCTAATACTCAAAATGCGCATGTTATAAGTTCAAATCAACTAGGATCACATAATGGAAGATTTTTCAATTAGAATGATTGAATTAGAGTATTATTCAATTATATCACTGACAATTAGATTTCAATTTGGGCTTAAGTATGACGGATCAGAAAATGATTATGCTTTGCAAATTAGATTATGCAAGTATATGTAAACGTAATATATATCAATTAAATAAAAAAGCATTGGGATAGAGAAAATTAGCCATCAATATATAATAGTTCCACTGCTCTTCCGACACCATCCTAGGGAATAGGCCCTTCCATACTAGTACATTCCACTTATTTGAGAAAAAAAATCAATCAACGTCATAAGCCATACCTGAGTTATTAGTTACTAAACCTTACCTTATCTCCATACTATTATTCAAAACGATACTAGGCCTATAGAATCTACCTCACACTTTTATGAAATAATGTAATAAGAAGTCCAAGAGTGCAAATCTCTTTATATCTAAGGATTACAATATATTTTCTTGATGTTTTTGCTTAAGACTCAAGAACAATACAACAAGACACTTTGCTCTTTGCTTCAAAAATCATATAATGATTCTTGTTTCTTCTTATTGTTTCTTCATCTTCTTTAATCATCAAAGAATGATGTTTATATAATGTCTTTCAATGTTTAAGTTGATCTTTGAATGGAAATATCCATTTCATTTAATTCTTTAAATGGTTATTGATTTAAGAACTTTCTATACATTCAAGTTCTTCTCAATTGTCAAACGCCTACCTTCCTTATATAACTGTATTGATTTTCCTTAGCTTCCTACTAATATTGAAGTTGCTATATAGTCTACATTTATCCTTTGTAGTTCTTTAAGATTGATTTAAATCACATAAATGAATATATTACTAAAATGAACATACTTAGTAGTGCTAAGCCTTCCATCCTTTGATTACTGAAACAGTGATTTTACTCTTTGTTGATCCTTTTTTCTTGCTTTTGATCAACATTGTATTTCTAAACTATTTTTTTGATTTTCTATTACTAAGAATTCTTTAGAATTTGAAACTTTATTGCATTTATGTCATAACTTCTATCTAATCTTCTAAGCTTCTACTTCTTTTGCTTTGTTTTGCTTTGGATCTTTCTTTTCTTATAACTTTTTATCTTCTTTATTTTTTTTCCTAAAGTTGTCATATTTCTTCTTCTTATAGCTTTTGATCTTGCTTGATTTTGCTTCTTCTTCTTTCTAATTCTACTATAAGGAATCGATTTCGTACACTCATTATATTTTATCACTTTTCTATTCCTGCTATCTTCTTTCAATTTCACTATTTATCTTACATATTAGAAGTTCATCTTTTGGCATTTCATTTACGTACAACTTTTGCTTTTTCAACTAAAACACTTGAGTAGCTTATTAGTAAAGACACAAGTGGTTTATCATCACTAGAGCTCCTTTTGAAGACTTCATCCTTAATAAGTGCACCAGTAGGGCTATTCATCGAACAAAAGAACCAAACCGAGCTACAAAATACAGTTTTTTTTTATATTTTATTTTGGTTCACAGTTTAGTCCAAGAGGTTAAACCAAACCAAATTGCTTACATCCAAATCGAATGCTTCTTATGAAAAAATAATAAATAAGCATTTACCTTTACCTTTTCCTTTCTCATCATCTCTTATCTATTCTCAGTCTTCACAACCTATTCCTTTTCCTTTATCACTATCTCTTATCACTTAAACAAACTGTACATCTTTATTATCAGATAAATTGTAATATCACGTGATATAATGTCTTATGGCTTTATCTTTTGCATAACTTTTCTCAATTTAGATATCAATATTTGGTTAAAAACTCCAACAATTACTAATTTATCAACTAAAATAATGTGTTTTTCAAAAGCGGTTAAAACCAAACCAAATCGCAATCAAAATAGTTCTATTTAGAACCTCGAACCATTAAAAGCAATCCTATTCATTAATAGTTTAAATTGAACCATTTTAAATGCAGTTATGTTAAGTTCAACTGCTAAACTGAATTAAATCGAGCTGATCTGAATCATGAATACCCTTATGCACTAGCAACAAGTTTAACACTCAATAGATTTTAAATTTTTAAGGAATTGTTAGTGTACTTTGTAAGGGATTAAAGGAATAAAGTTGTTACTCTTTCATTATAGCATAGATACTAAAATTCAACCATCAGTTTATAATCAAATAAAATTACTTCATAAAACTTATTTAAATTTTGTATCAACAAATGTAAGGTACAAAAAATATTTAAAGAGGAAATCATAAGTAAAGAGCAATGTAATTTAAATACAAGTATTCTTCAATTTTTTATGACTTTGTAGGATTATTTTGTTAGGAATGTTACAAAAAAATGATTCTAAGTATGCGTGACTATGCAATCAATTGTTCAATAATTCACATGTACTTTCATGGTATCAATTGCGCAAGAAAACAAAAAAAGTAATCAAGTTTTATGATTGGTAGGATTATTTCTTTAGTAATGTTACAAAAAAAAAATGATTTTAAGTATAAGTGATTATGCAATTAATTATTCAATAATTTGCATGTACTTTCATGATATCAATTACAAAGAAAAAAAAAATAGTAATCAATCTTATTGCTTTAAGATTGAAAGATTTGTAACAATGATTAAAAGAATCGACATTTATGATGTAATGTTATTAAATAAATAGCAATTTCAAAGAATTTAGTTAGTTAACTATAATTTTATAATGAATGAAGTTTAATGCTATTAGTTGTTGTTAAAAAAAAAGGAAAGTGAAAACAAAAAGAGAATGCCATTTGTAGGTGTATGAAATCCATTGCAATAGCCATATGCTTACCACATTCATCTTGTGCTACAACTGGCCATAGAGGAGTGATACAGGATAGCACATAAGAGATGGTTAGGAGGAAAAGCATGCGATTTTAGGAGGCTCAAGCATATATGAGATGGGTAAATAAGCTTTTCAAACATCAAACTCCATTATTCTTAATAAGTTGTATGTTCTTTACTCAATTCGCTTGTTTGATCTTTTAAGACAAGAATCCGGCATTGATATTGTGCTTGTCCATGGTTCTTTACTCAATTCACTTAGGTATTTATAGAGTTCGGTTATGAAATGTAAATATAGGGATTCATTATGAGTACTACGTACATATAGCGTGTGCTTATGCACTTTATGTAATGTGGTATGTTAAGGATTAATGTTACATAGAGCAATATTCAGTAAAGAAAGGAATAATCTAAAGAGGGAATGAGAGGCAGAATAAGCAATTCCTGCATATGCAAATATTTTTTTATTGCTGAAACTTGGGCGACTAAGTTAAGAGATGTCCCCATCATAAGTAATATTACATTGTATTTATAAATGTTTGGATCAATGACAACCACACAATGTTTATGCTATCAATAGACAATACGTGTTAGGTTACTGGTCATGATGAGTTTAACAACGAAGAAAGTAGCGTAGGAATCCATAATGGATCCTAAACAGTACTCAAACCAATTGAGAAAAGATGAAATTGAGTAAGACAATTTTATTGAACCTTATTACTAGTTCACTAATATAAAACTCTCTAAATTATCATAAAAAATCGATCTAATTCTTCAAATAATTCCAAAGAATTGACCTAAAACACGATTAATTTGCATTAGTCTTGGTCCATAAATTATACTTTGCAAATTGATCTCTCTACCATATCAAGAAATTAGATTTATATGGAAAACGATTTAAAAGAATGAAAGAAATAGTTGAAGAAGAAATTTCAAGCGAAAAGAGTCGTTCCTACAAACTTCATGTAAGATAGTGTTGGGAGTGAAGGGGCTTTCAGTGACAGTTTTCTTTTTTACACTGAAGAAAAACAATTCCAAGAAGGCTCAACTATAACATACATCTTCATGATAAAAAAAAAAAAAAAAAAAAAGGGAATAAGATTGGAGCTGCAAGTCAAACTTATGATGTTTTTGGAGTGAGGTGTACGTACATTCCACTAAGTCGGCAAAGTTCTAAAGATTTGCTTAGCAAAAGCTAAACATGGAGCCTTCATGACTGAAAATTCATTGTACATAAAAAGAGCGAGAGAAGAAGAACAAGAAGAACAAGAAATGGAAACTTCTTCTCATATAAAAAAGAGGTTTTTGGTCCATATTGCTAAAGGCTCATTCGAAACATCTTTTGCTCAATGAGAACTTAGTATAAGAGAAATTTGAGAAAAAATGGCTCGAAAATCATGTTAAACAAGGGAATTTGGCCCTGATCACAAGGCCATTGGTCTTATTTGTAATTATGTTTCCTTAAGATCAAACATATGCTTAGTATATGGATCTATTGGTTCTTTTGAAAGGATTGAAATTCAAGAAAATCAGCTAAAATTGTGGTAGTGTTGGTACATGGTGGTGGAAACTGTGACCAAGAATAGACAAGGACGGTTGTTAGATGGGTCCAAGCTTATAGAAAACTCGAAAGAATCAATGTGGGAAAGTGCAAAAGGAATGAATGACAAATGAAAGTAAGTAAAACCCACGAACAGCTCCAAAGGATATGACGCACTAACAGAACTTTTAAAAACTCACCATACAATTTGATATGATGCATAAATTAGTCTAATGAGGTTACTCGTCACCTAGCCTTACTCAAGGGTTAGGATAAGAGTAATGTTGAGAGTAAACAGAGTGTTTACGCAAGGAAGGAAAAACACATAAGTGCATTAACGGTAATCTTTGTATATCTCTTTACAACTATAACTACAATTACAAGGGTATTTATACTCATAAGTTAGGGCAACTTGTCTAAAAAGAAAAAGACAAAAGGGTATTATCTAAAGAAGTAATGTACAAGATACAAAGGGGTAAAAATGAATATACAAAGAAAGCAATCATTAGAGTAACGGATTCTACACATGGTGATGCCATTGGAGGATGTGGACAAAAAGTACGAATAGCTTGCTTGTCCAAGCATGGGTGGCTTTGTTAGTCTAGACTCTCTCCATCGACATCTTAGCAGGGGTGAGGCTGAGTAAGTAATTAGCTAAGCATGTGTAAGAATGAAGATCGGCTGTTATCTCGACATTCAGTTTCTCGACACTCAACACGCGAAAAATAGGTTGTCACTTGGCTTGGCAGGTAGAATGGATCAACAAGGAGATATTCGACCTCCGCGTGAGTTGGCTAGAATAGGAAGATTTGTCTTGCCGGTCCTTCTAGTCTTTGGGCTTGGCTACAAGTCAGAGGTCCGGTAGTTTAATTTCCATCATTCCCTCCGGGTTGTTTTGGATTTGGGATCAAATTCGAATAGTCTTTGATAAGCTCTCCATCAAGGTGATACGGATTGAGGTCAGCAATGTTGAAGGCGTTAGAAACCCTATAGTCCTCGGGAAACTCCAATCTGTAGGCATTATCATTGATCTTTTGGAGGATTTTGAAAGGACCTTTAGCTCATACAGATAATTTGTTCCTCCTCTAGTTCCAGAACCATTCCTTGCTAAGGTGCAGCCATATCAAGTCTCCTAGTTGGAATTATTTAGTCGTTTTACCCTTGGTCTTCTCTCGCATTTTTTTAGCAGCTTAGTCGATGTGCCGAGTAACCTTATCATAAACGTACTGGAGGGACTGTGCTTTAGTCGAGGCGTCAGGGTCCTCTTGTATGGGTACAGGTATAGGGTTGTAGTTGAGGGGCAACTCAGGATTGAAACCATAGACTACCTTGAAAGGAGTCTACTTAGTGGTATCATGTACTGTTTGGTTGTAAGCGAACTTGACTACTGGTAAGCAAACGTTCCAATTAGCCAAGTTCTTGCCTACTGTAGCTCGGAGCAGTAATCCCAAAGTACAATTAAACACCTTTGTTTGGTTATCAATTTAGGGGTGACAAGAAGTACTGAATAGTAGTTTGGTCCCTACCTGACGCCACAAGATCTCTAGAAATGGCTCAAGAATTCTCGGTTTCTATTGGAGGCCACACTTCTCAGTACACCGTGTATCCGCACAATTTCCTGCAAGAAAAGAGAAGCAATAGCTGAAGCATCATTAGTTTTGGAGCAAGGCACAAAATGTGCCATCAATAACCAATATAGAATCTTTACCTCGAATAGTTTATAGTAGTCTGAGAACAAAGTCTATTGTCAATTCAGTCCATGGCTTCGTAAGGACAAGCAAAGGCATTGTTTTCCCTTGCTCGACTCGGTACTTAGCCCTCTTACACACGACATAGCTCTCAACAACTTAGTGCACATCTCTTCTCATTTTCGACCAAAAGAATTGACCGTTCAGCAGTTCACAGTTCCTTCTTTCTCCAAACTGTTCGAAGAGTCCTCTATTGTAGGCTTTCCTGATCAATAATTCATACAGTAAACAGGTCGACACGCATAATTTTCCACCTTGGAACAAGTAACCATCCTCCACATGATACTCATCTACCGTTTTTCTATCGATGCATCACATGATTATGGGTTCAAAGTATGGATCCTTGTAATACTGTTCTTTGATACTTACAAACCCAAATTGTCTGGTCTGTAATTCGGATAAAAACACATGTCTTCTTGAAAGAGCATCTGCAACAACATTGCTCCTTCTTTGCTTATATTTTATTACAAAATTGAATCATTTGAGGAATTTATCCCATCTCACCTGCTGCTTACTTGGTCTGACTTTGGAGGTACTTTAGTGATTCATGGTTAGTATATATAACAAATTTTCTCAGTAGTAAATAGTACTGCCATACCTATGGTTCTCAGATCAGTGCTAAGAGTTCTTTATCATATATGGAATAATTCAACTATGGTCTTCTGAGCTTCTCATTATAGAAGGCAATCGGTTGGCCTTTCTGCATCAAGACAGCGCCTATTCCAACGCCTGATGCGTTACACTCCAACTCAAATACTTTCTCGAAGTTAGGTAGAGCTAACATCGAGGTGGAGATTAATCTCTCTTTAATCTTGATAAATCTCTTCTCCTCCCTTTTTACCCATTGGAAGTCAATGTTCTTCTTCATGAGCTTAGTAAGAGGAATAGCAAGGGTGTTGAAATTCCTGATGAATCGTCTATAGAATGAAATCAGTTCATGGAAACTTCTTACGTTGGCACAAGTGGTAGGAGTCAGCCACTTAACAATTGCTTGGATCTTCTCATCATCCACTCGTAAGCCTCTCCATTGACTACATAGCCCAAGAATCCACTTCCTCCTAGCAAAAGCATCATTTCTTTAGATTATCGAACAGTCTCTCAGCACAGAGGATATCCAGAACAGCATATAAGTGTTCATAGTGACTCGACATGTCAGCACTGTAGACCAAGATGTTATTAAAGTACACCACGACATACTTTCCTATGAGATGTCTCAACACATGGTTCATTAGTCTCATGAAAGTGCTCCAAACATTCAACAAGCCAAAGGACATGACCATCCATTCATATAATCCATGTCAAGTCTTGAATGTCATTTTCCACTCATCGCCTGGCCTCATGTGGATTTGATGGTAGCCAGATTTAAGATCAATCTTGCTGAAAATCTTAGCTCCACTCAGTTCATCCAACATATCTTCTAACCTTAGGATCGGGTACATGTACTCGATTGTGATCTTTTTTACAGCTTGGCTATCTACACACATTCATTAGGTTCCATCCTTCTTCGGCACTAGAAGTGCCGGCATAGCGCAAGGGTTAAGATTTTCTTTGACATAACCTCTTTTTAGCAACTCATTGACTTATCGTTAGAGCTTAGAAGCCTAATCAAGATTCATCCGATAAGCTGGCTTATTCTGTAGTACGGTACCGAGTACTAAGTTAATATAGTGCTCTGTACTTTGAATTGTAGGCGACCACTCAGGTAACTGTTCTGGGAATAGGTTGGTATAATCATCTAGCAACTTCTTGATTTCCTAGGATAGTTCACTCTGCTCCTTCATTTTTAATAGTCGCTTGACCAACAAGAAGGTCGGCTTGTCAGCATTGATGGCTTCTCGAAGCTTGGCTCTACTCATCACTAGAGTCTTCTTCGATTTACGTGGAAGTTTTATCTGCAATTTATTAACCTCTCTTGGCAACATTAAGTTCAATGTTATCTTTCAATCATCCTTTTCTAACATGTACATCTTCCTATAGCCATTACAAATAACTCTCCTATCAAAACACCAAGGTTTACCCAGCAACACGTAGGAAGTACACATAGGTAGTACGTCCTAGAGAATCTGATTAGAGTAATTCCCCATAGTGATCAGTAGTAGTATTTACTAAATGATATGTAGTGCTTCTTTCTCACTTAACTAATGCAACTTGTACTGCTTCAGATGTGTAACAATCGGCAACTTTAACTTTGAGATAAGATCGACTGATGCTACATTGGTGTAACTTCTACTGTCCACAATAAGGGTACATACCTAATTATTCACCTTGCAAGTGGTATGAAACAAATTCTCTCTCTTCTCCTCTTCTCCTCTTCTCGTGAGGGTTCCATGTTTATAGTACATTAGACAACCATGAGTAATTAGTCCAAGTCCTTAGCAAATACGTCCTCTTCAATCAGTTCTTTCTCGGCATTTTTTTTCTCGGTAGAGACCTCCTCTTCTTCAGGTTCCTCATTAGTGTTGTCTATTTCTAACTTTGGGATGTCTCTCTTGATGACCATCATCTATCGATTCAGGCACTAAGCAGCCATATGTCCGAACCTTTGACACTCAAAGTACTTGATCTGGTTCGTCTTCTTACCAGACTCTTACCGCTTCTCATAAGATTGGGCAGGCACTTCAATGTCAGGTCGGCCCTTCAGTTCTGTTCAGACATCCATCTTTCGGTTTGGCTCGATACTCAATTGAGCTCGGTGACTTGCTTATCCAAGTCGACTAGTCGGCATCCTCGTCGGTACTTGGCTCCTCCTTTGCCTTTCTACTTGATGGGCTATTCTGACGGCTTCATCCATTGTGGTAAAGCATTAGAATTCTACAATGTCTCGAATATCACCTCTCAACCTAATGATGAATCTTAAGATTGTTCAAGCCGGTGGTTCCTCCACTTAAAATTTTGAACATATATGTCAATAGTCCAGCCTCCTTGTCTTAGCTCCTAAAGCCAAGTAAAAGTATCTTAAAGATAAGTGGCACGAATCTGTTTTTGAGTATTCTTTTCATCTCAAGCTAAGTATTAATCTCTCATTAGCCCTCTCGTCTCCTCATGGCCTAGAAATTCTTTCACCATATGGCGGTATATCCAAAAAACTCAATAGTAATAGTTCTTACCTTCTCATAATCCTCATATTGATAATAGTCAAAGACAAGCTCTACCTTGTCTTCCCATTCTAGATATTTGTTAGCATTCTTAGATCCATTGAAACTCGAAAGCCGAAGTTTCACACAATCAGATGCTCTAGGGACTCATACGCGCTCTTCTTCGAAATACTCTTCCTCGTCCTCTTCATCAAGCTCTTTCAAGTCTATTATTTGCCTTACTTGTTCACCTACTCCTCCACCTCGAATTGGTTGAACAAGGTTCTAACCTCTAACAGGTTGAGTAGCTTGTGGGGTATTTTGTGCGACCTTAGTGGGTCAGCAAGCTAGCATATGAATAGCTTGGGTCAAATCTACTAAGAGGTTAACCATCTTATCAAGTTTCTCGTCAGTACTTCTCGGTATCTCTTGTGACTATCGTCTATGGTGGATAACTGTACTATTGTCATCTCCAGCACCCAACATTTACACTTGGATCTGTCATTTTCTTTACTGATTCAAAGTTTAAATAAACACTCTCGCCAACCAAAAAATCAATACCTAGCAAATTTAGCAATTAAGATGAACACAGTAGCTTGCTTTGTTTCACACACAAAAAACAAAGTATGAATAGAACCTCAGAAAAACCAATAACTTAAACAAAACCTCCACTTTAATACCAAAATGGTGGAAACCGTGACCAAGAACAGACATGGTTGGTTGTTAGATAGGTCTAAGCTTGTAGAAAGCTCGAAAGAATTAATAGGGGAAAGTGCGAAAGGAATGAATAACGAATGAAAAGTAAGCAAAACCCACAAACAACTTCAAAGGATATGATACACTAATAGAACTTTTAATGACTCACAACACAATTCGATATAACATACGAATCGGTTTGATGAGGTTACTCATCACCTAGCCTTGCTCAAGGGTTAAGATAAGAGTGATGTTAAGAGTAAATAGAGTGTTTACATAAGGAAGGAAAAACACATAAGTATGTTAATGGTAATCTTTGTATATCTCCTTACAACTATAATTACAAGGGTATTTGTACCCATAAGTTAGGGCAACTTGCCCAAAAAGGAAAAGATAAAAAGGCATTTCCTAAGAAAGTAACGTATAAGATACAAAGAGGTAAAAATGAATATATAAGGAAAGCAATTATTAGAGTAATGGATTCTACTGTATACGTGATAATGCTATATTGGTGATGCCATTGAAGGATGTGGACAAAAAGTACGGATAGCTTGCTTGTCCGAACAGGGTTGGCTTGGTCAGTTCGAACTCTCTCTCTTTGCATCTTGACAAGGGTAAGGCCGAGTAAGTAATTAGCCAGGCATGTGCGAAATGAAGATGGGTTGTTATCTTGGCCTTTGGTTTGTCATTATTCAACACGTGAGAAATAGGTATCACTCGGCTCAATAGGTAGAATGGGTCAGTAAGGAGATATTCGGCATCCGCATGAATTGGCTAGAATAGGAGAATTCGTCTTGCCAGTCCCTCTAGTCCTCAAACTTAGCTACGGGTCAGAGGTCTGGTGGCTTAATTCTCATCACATGTGAGCCAACCTAACAAGATAGATAATGTACATATTGAAGAAGAACTAGCTTACATAAAGAAATCCCTATATCATAGAAGACATATTTAATATATTGCCATAGGAGCAATATAACTCTAGCAAGCCTAAAGTAATGTATGTAATTAGACGGTGTCACAAACTTGCCCATTGAAATATATAGTGAATAAATCTATAGTACTGGCGTTAGACTCATGTGCTCCAATCCTTCAATAAACATGTAGATGCATTTAGCAGCAGTGTTGCTGCCTAATAACACGTATGCACTAAGTAGCAACCTAAATTCTCATAGCTTGCAATAAATGCCCAAACCCTTTCGACTCAATCTAGAAGACTTTCATCGAGTAGTAAAATGTAGAGAGCTAAAAAAATGATTTAGGTTTTAAGCCCAATAACAATCTTAGTTGACCCTTTAAGCTAAGTAACAAGAGCCAAGAGTCAAGTATATGGATATAGGATGCCTTAAGGAGATTTGCCATGGTAAGTTTGGAGTAGGGACCATATAACATGCTTGTCTATTCTTAACCTTCTTTAAGAAAACTAAAGCACTTAAAGAGTTTACCTATGGTCTTGGACTTAACAAAAGCCTATGGAGGAATCCATCCATAGGCGAACTCATCTTAGCCACCAACTGTTAATGCGATCCAATGAACATTGTCTATGTTTTGACTTTATAAATACTAATACAAACAAAGCTCCTTCTCATTTGAGACAATTCAAAGAATTCAATGATTAGAGAAATATTGTTATGTTGTCAAACTGTTATCTTGGAAGATTAAATGAAGCTCAAAATGGAGAACACATTGCCTCTCTTCAAGGACTATGGGGTTGATACTCTATAACTCCTCTACTTATCATGCTTATATTTGAGCTCCTTGAGATTGCCTCCCCCCCTCCTTACCTCTTACTCTCTAGGTTATCTTTACATATCATTTCTACTTCACTCCTTCAAAGCCACATATAATGCGGGACTCACAATATACGTATGTGTCTACTATAATCAAATCCCTCATCTACAAAGATAAAAGATGAATCTTCCTAACTATGGACACATTTATAGACTCCTTTTGAATTTAGGCCCAATTGAAAGCCTTTTTTTTTTTTTTAGTGCATGAGCCTTTTTTTGGAAGTTTGAAAGCAAATGGGTTGAATCAATTGTTCTTACTCCAGCCTATAATACCAAATCTTCTCTAATCATCTTGAAATCTATAAACTTGACTATTTGGCATTATCATTTTCGTCCAAAGAGTTAAATCCAATTCTTAATCGGCTTAAAGATCAATAATCAAATTTAACCCTCTACATCATTCAAGTAATATAAAAGTAAATGTAACTTTAAAAAGTATAATGACTTTTATTGGGAAAAAAAAAACCATGCTCTCATGTTTGCAAGCTTATTAACTTAACCATTTCATAGTGTATAATATATTTTTGAGATTTGCTCCTTAAAGTATACATACCCACACTTTCTCCTTTTTAAATAAATTGTAATAATTATTCCTTTCCGTTGAAACCTCCTCTAGCCTCCATAAGTCTGTTCCTACTAATAACCTCTAGTCCATGGTCACCTCATTACCATTGTCCCTTTTAAAAGGAACCTTTACCTCATTACTGTTGTCCCTTTTAAAAGGAACCTGATTGAAGATGAGAACTACCACATTCCTTACTTATATTGTTGTAACCTCTTTCCTTATAGCTACCGGTTACTTTGCTTCATTTGTAGTAAAGTCTCGAAGCCTTTGAAAAACCACAATAATGAATTTGTATATTGCCTAAGTTCTTTCATTTTAATTCTTTAAGGGCACATTCAGTGCATGGAATTAGAATTCCATTCCCTACTTATTCTGCCATCACCACGTTTATTTGGTTTTTTGTCATGAAATCGTAATTTCACATAAATCCCTATTACTTATTACTTGAAATCAAGTAATAGGGATTCCTTAATTCAACTAAGGAATCACAATTCTCCCCACTACTACCACCATCATCGCCGTCGCCGTCGCCGTCACTGCTACTGCCACCATCACTAATCATCATCGCTGTTGCTACTACTACTGCCCGCCCCCATTACCGACCATTGTAGCTACCTCTACTAGTATCATTACTACCACTATTACCCTCACCGCCGCCATTACTACCGTCACCAACCACTACTACCGTCACCAACCACTACCACCACCACTTATTACTTTAGGATTAGTTGAAAAAGAAAATTGACTAAGGATAATTTAGTCATTAAAGTTACATTATATGTCCATTCCTAAATTGCTTGTAAATCAAATTAAACAAAGTAATATATATTATACCGTTATTTCATTTCTTACGGAATTCTAATTCCATTCCCTCCTCATTCTATTCCATAAACTAAACGCGTCGTAAATTCTCATGGAATTAGTGAAAGAAGATAGATCGGGTTTTAAATTGTAATTATGAAATAATTTTTATAAGAGATAATATCAAAATAACTACCTTAACTTTACATTTCAATTTTAACACCCGAAGCTTGAAATTGATAAATGTAATACCCATTGTACTTTCCAACTTATAATGCTTTAAGTGTCAATTTGCTTGTTGTACTTAGTTAAACTCCTAGTTTCAAATTGACTGCATTCATAAAGATGAGAGACAAATATTTCTTGGTCATAAGTACAAGCTACAAGTTAGTAAATTTTACGAGTAGAAATTTTGATTAAATATAATATTTAGTAACTTTAAATTTCATGTATAAAATTTAAAAAAGATAAAAAAAAAATTAAACAATGATTTTGATAGTGTTCGTTTAAATAAAATGCTTGTTTAGATGGTATCATCAAAAGTAATTTTTATCACAATGGAACATCGATGACACTAATGCCTCATTCACTTGAGGGGAATTGGAACTCAATTCCTTTCTTATTCTTAATTACAGCGTTCACTTGGTTTTTTGTCTTCGAATCATAATTCCTAGGGAATCCTTATTACGTAAAATCAAGTAATAGGGATTCCTTAATTTAACTAAAGAATCACGATTCATCACAAAATTTTGCATTTTTTCAAATATAACCTCATATCAATTTAATGATGACCACCACCACTACCATTGCCATCGCCACCACTACCCATTACTATTATCACCACCATCACCAACGACCACCATTACCATCGCTGTCGCCATCACCACCATCGTCGCTGTCGCTGTCGTTGTCGCCATTGCCACTGCCACTGCCACTGCCACTACCACTGCCACTACCGTTATCATTACCACTAGTACTGTCGTCACCACCATTGTAACTACCCCTATCCCCCATCCAAGCTGCTACCTCGGCCACCGCCATTAACTACCACTATCGCCATCGCTACTACCATCGCTACTACCATCGACTCCCACCATCACCATCGCTCATAACCGTTGTCGACCATTACTACCGCCTCCGCCCCCGCAATCAATTTCCATTATCACCACTTATTATTTTAGAATTACTTAAGAAAGAAAATGGATAAAAGTTAATTTAGTTATTAAAGTTCTATTACGTATCTATTATTAAGTTGTTTATTAATCTAACTAAACAAAGTAATACGTATTACACCCTTATTACATTCCTTAAAAATTCCTATTACATTCCTCTCGAATTCCATTCAATGAAATAAACGAGCAAAAGTTCTAAACAACATGCATTAAAGGTTTATTAAAAAACTTTTAAAATTAAATCTAAGAAAAAGTAAAACACCACAATAATCACATCCAATGCAAAAGTTTTTATTCTAACTAGTCCATTTATGTTACTGATTTATGATCTAAGAGAAGCAATCAATCATGGTTTCTTAGTAAAGATGGCCTTGAACTTTTGGATTTTTGACTTTTGTCTACTTAGAGTTTGGTGTTAGGCTCTTATAAATTATGAGTTTTCTTTTTATTTTTTTTTTGTTTCCATATCATGTGATATAATTAGGGAAAATGATATTGAAGAGTATTGATATTCGGAGGTAAGTTTAAATAGGAAATTGATGTTTCGAGAAGTTCAGAGAAATAATCAAAGTATTAATAAGTGGTTAAAATAATGGATCACCATTATAATAGTTAATTTTGAATGATGTGGCGCAATTATCTTCCATGTGATGTACATATGGATCTAACATGACACTCACGTGACATTTACATCTATATTTAAATACTAATGAGTAGAAAAAAAAAATACGTTTGAAAAAATTTAAAAAATAAAATAACTATTAATAGAACTTTATAATATAATTAAATATTATATTTATATAAATATAATTTATTTTTTCAAAATATAAATATTATTAATTTTAAAGAAAATCAGAACAATAAAAAATCACAAAACCATAAAAAAATATAATCGATAACCTTGACATTAAGGGATAGTTGGTTTAATATTAAAAGGACTGGTGGGTTACGACCACCCACTAAAAGGCCTTAGGGTTGCCGTACACTGCCATAAGGGGTTGTACAACCCCATCGAGTGGTGTATAGCTACTCATGGGTGAAAATTAAAAAAGAAAAATACTAATGAACTTAGTGGGGTCATACAATCTGATTATGACCCAATCAAATTTACAAACATTTCTCTTCTTTTTTTTTCTTTTTCAATTTCTAGCCAAAGGATGGTCGTCTACCACCAAGTGGGGGTCGTACGACCTACCCTGGTGGTATATAGTTACCCCACGACCATTTGGTGGACCAACGACCCACTCTTTAAAGTGGGTCATGACCCACCAACAATAACAAAGCTGAACCGGCTACCTTAGGGCCAAGGGTGGTAGGTTTTATTTCTTTTAACATTTTTCTTTTTCTTCTATATTTTATATTTTAATTAATTTTATTGTATATTATATTTACATTATACTTATATTAAACTATTTCTTTATAACTTTCTTGATTTTTTGAATTTTTTTCTATTTTATTTTTTATTTTTCATCATATTTTTTTATAAAATTTTAAGTAATTCTTATACTTTTTTTTTAGTTTTTTCTATTTATTTATATCTAAAAATAAAAATTTTCACCATGTTTCTGCTATGAATATGCCACATAAGTGCTACATGGTAGATAGCGAATATATCAACTAATATTAACAGCGTTATAACGACGATCATCTATTTTAATTACTTAATAAAATATTGATACTTTATTTAAATATTTTGAAATATTGATCATTTATTTGAACTTATCTTCAAATATTAATACCTTTGTATATGATCTTGCCAATATTATTGGATAATTTCACCTATCTAATTTTAGGTCCGTATTCAAGTAAACAGAGTTGAATTTAAGCAATTTGGTTAGATGTTAGCTATCTTAGCAATTTAAACAACGTGGCATTTTGTATTCTAAAGGGCAAAATTAAAAAAAGTCATCAATGTTTACTCTTTTTTTCATTTCAATTTATAACGTTTTAAAAGTTTTATTTCAACCCTCAACTTTTGAAAAATTTACAGATAAGTTTTTTTAACTAGTAATACTAAATTTTGAATTGCACAAAGACACATGTCATTGTTATATTAGTCTACATATCTTAATTTAGTAAATAATATAATAAAATATTCAAAAATTAGATAAAAAAGTAATTAAATAATATATAAAAATTTTAAAAAATAATCAAAATTTAATAAAATAATATATAACAATATATACAGATGTATACTCTTATATACGAACTTATAAAGATATAAATAAAATAGCTAAAAATAAATATAAATTAAAAAAACAAAAATAAAAAATAAATCTAACTATCCTAAGGTCAGGAGGTACCTAGCGACCACCTAAAGGATTGGGAGGGTAGGAGGTCGCACAACCCTATATAGGTGGCTACCGACCACCCCATAGCATGGGGAAGCCGAAAAATGGTCACTTTGAAAAGTAGGTAATAAGGGGGATTATGTAACCTCCCCCAGGTATTAGACAGCCACCTATGATTGCTTAAAATTAAAAAAAAAAAAAGTATAACCATATGAAACTCGATTGGTTTCTTATTTATTTACTTTATATATATATATATATATATAGTTTTTGGCAATCATGAGTGGCCACTTACCACTTGGGGGAGGTTACATAACCTCCTATCGGTGGAAAGAGGTCATCCATGGCCCCCATTAGGTTGTGTGACCCATTTTTTAAAGTACTTGTTTTTCGATCAGCTCGATGCTAAAGGGCAATTGAATTTGATTTTATTATTTTTTTAATTTGTATTAACTTATTTTAAAATAAATATTAATATATATGTATATAAATATATATTACTAAATAATATATATTATTTTTTAGATTTTCCTTCTTATTTTTCTATTTTTTAAATTTTTTTTGTATTTCTTGTTATTTTTATGAATTTTACTTATATAATATATATTATTAGTTTATTTAGTTAATCAATTATTTGAATAAATCATATTTTGCCACGTGTCTATATTAATGGCAAAATTAACAATCAAACTTCTTTATAAATTTTGGAAAATTTTAAAGATTGAAATGAAATTTTTTAAACGAAATTTTTGAAACATTAAGCACTAAAATGAAAAAGTAGGTAAATGTTGATAATTTTTTTGTACTTTTCTTTATTGTAAAATATTTTCACATCAGTAGAGTATACACATCAATTGCCATATAATTGAAAAATATAGCCTCATGCATATTTTAGGGGTGTAAGTGTTATATTCTAAAAAGGATGTATGTTTGTGCAATTATAATAGTTTTCAAAAGTGATTCATGTAATTTACCTTAAATTATAATTAAAAAAAAAATTTTGTTTAGATAAAGATGGTTGTTGAAAAAGTATCATCAAAGGAAATGTATTTTACTAATATGTGCTTGAAAATATGTATAGAGCATGATTCATGTAATTTACCCTAAATTATAATGAAAAAAAAAAAAAACTTTTGTTTAGATAAAGATGGTTGTTGAAAAAGTATCATCAAATGAAATGTATTTTACTAATATGTGCTTGAAAATATGTATAGAGCATTATGGTGGAGGTTGGCAAGGAGATAAAGGGGTGGATGAAATGGAGCTAAAAGCTTTTATTTATTTCATAAAGGAGGGATGGGGGACAGAACAAAGTAGGAACAAGGAGTGTATTTTATTTTTCCACCGAAAAAAAAAAAAAAGTGGGAACAAGGAAGATTGGTGATGGGGGCTGCATCTGATTTGGTAGTTGGCGATGATGGAGTGATCTCGAATTATCAGTGGTGATGGGGTTTTCTTGATTATTTTTCCTCTTTAATTTTTGCATATTTTTATTTTTACTTAGTTCCGTGACTTAATATTCCCAGATGGCATACTCTTCCATGATAGCAGCCACACAGGTAAAATTTGTGGGCCTCCTGAACTCCTTAAAATCCTAAATATTATTGGGTGACTATCTTTAATCATTTGTCTTCTACCAATCTAGTTAGATTGCAACATATATTTATTAGATTTCTTTGTTGATATCAAAATCCTTTAATACCCTGAATCATTTAATTGATCGTACGTTTTCTAAATACCAATTTAGATTTAAACCCAGTTCACATTTGAATCAGTACGAATCTCAAGCATCATTCATATACATAACACATTTTATTTAGCTTTTCTTTTCTTTTTTTTTTCCCCCTAAATCATCTTGTTTACCTTGAATACTTCAAAAACCTAGAAATACCAAAAAAATCCTAGCTTGATTCATCTTAGTTGTGCTATCATTGTGAGTGGTTTCGAGCTTCTTGCCTTATTTAACTCCATGTATGTGATATGGATGCGATTTCAAAAGTCACGAGAAAAATCATTGTAAGTGATGCTCTAATTTGGAATTCAGTCCAACCTATAATATAGGAAATGTACACTTAGTAGTTTTCTTTTTTCTTTTATAAGAAAAAACCAATTTCTGGTATAGAAGGCATTACAAATTAAATAATTCTAAGATCTTTTATTTTTAAGCAATCACTCATTCCAGTTACAATTTATGGGAATGAGGGGATTAGTTTTCCTTCACCCCATTAAAAGAACAATAAAATAAAAAAAGAAGAAAAAAGTTTTCACCATTTATATAAAAAAAAAATCTATTTATTTTCCATAATTAGGTTATAGATAGGTTGGAGATATGCAAACTTCTTTAAGCAAAAGAAATCCATGGCAAATTAATGAATGGAAAAAAGAAATAAAACTAACACTTAATTTTTATTTTGATTATACTCATAATTTACATTTAAAGGAAAATGCAAATAACCTCCTAAACTTTGACTTAAATACAAATTTACATCTAAACTTTTAAATATTACAAATCACTCTCTTAAATTTTAATAAAATTAGCAAATAACCCTAGAAGTTTCAAGGGACCCTCATAAATCTGATGAATTTATTAAATTGTATTTTAAGTCTCTCTAAACTTATGATTATACTACTAATAGTTTTGTAACCCAATGGCATGAACATTGATCTCTTAAGTGGAATGAGCCGGGTTTGAATCCTCTTCTTTTTTTTGTTATAATCATCAAAAAACTTATAATCATACTATAACCTCTTCTAGTAAAAAATGAAAATGATGTTATTAATTTACCAAAGTTTAAGAATGTAATTTGTAATATTTAAATATTAAAAAGAGAACCTGTACCTAAATTAATGTTTAAAAGGTTTTTTTTTTTTTGCAATTTCCCATTACGTTTATTATATCTGATATTACCATTGCTCCTGATGGATTACGCTGAACCTTAATTGGATACCGTATAATGTGCTAAACTATAGGGTGCATGTCTATGTTTTATCACTGCGGCACAAACCGAGTAAAAATCAATGGTAGATTTTTTATTAATAAAAAATCTATCGGATAGTTTAGAGAATATCTCGTTGTTTTAAGGCTTAATTGAAAAGTTAATAATATATAGCATTTGTTAGATAGTTATAATGAAATTAATAATAAAAAACTTTTCTTTTTTAAACGATGGATTACAAAAGTGGGATTGATCTCGTAAAAAATATGGATATGATCGTAGAAATATCCTTATAATAATGGTGAAATCTTCATCCCTAAATTGCTAGAAACAAAGGAAATTTTGGATAATAAATTGCATTCCATTTATTACATAATGCGAGATTGTACATCAATCATAGGTTGAAGAGGGAGAAATCAAATATGATTTGGGTTGATAAACCAATGTTTGTTTGGGAACTGGTTAGTGGCCTGGTGCCATATCATCATGGAAATGATTAGTAACGCATGATTCAATCTTGAGCCACCCATTTGTCTAAACTCCAATACAACAATTTTCCTTTTTGTTTCTTCTATGAGAAATTATCCATTAAAGACCACCATTTTTCTTGCCATGTGTCCAAAATTATGATATTTTTCTATGACTTTCAAGACCCAATGCAAGTTATTTATATCAAAAAGGTTGTAAATTTGTTGTATCAATATTAGTTTTCAACAGAATTAATCAGCTTTAAATTTCGTATTCTTCAAAGTTATAATATGATAGTACTTTTTTTTTTCTCTTTTGAAAAAAAAAACTACTTTCCCACCTCTTTTGTGTGTTCAACAAAATTGGTTATGCCAATACTTATATTTTTGTCTATTACACGTCGCAAAATTTCATAGGGTTTTTCATATTATATAGTATGACAACTATGCCATTAGACACAAAAGAGAAATGTGATTATGTGTACCATTGCTTGTGGGGAACGAAATTAAGTAAAAAATATAAACCATTATACTTATATAAAGAAGAGAGAGAGAGAGATTTCTAGCATTCAGAAATAGTATATCTTTTAATCCTTTTAATCATGAAGATGATTATGATTAAGTAATACAAATATTAATTTTTTAACGGGATAATAGATTAGATTTAATTCTTTCTTTTTAAACAAGATGTACTACAAAATAGTTTATATAGATATTTTTAGTTTCCTTTTTCCTTCTCCTCCCTATTTGAATTTATTGTTCCCATTTGTCTTAGACTTCGTTCCTATAGAATAAGGGTTAAAAGCAATCATTTTCTTTATTTTATATTGGGATGAGGGATGAGAGGAAGAGAAGATTAATTAAAATTTAAAAAGGCTTTCTTCCTAGAAAAGAAAACCCTAAATGACCTCTTTAGTCTATGCATTATTTGTACGTTGAAAGTAAGGTTGAGCAAAAAAAATCGCAAATCGAACTGTAAACCAAACTGAATCGAATAAAAAAAACGGTTCTTTTTAATGAACCATTTGGTCATAATTCGGTTATATATAAATGATTCATGATTTGGTTCGAGAAAGCGAACCGAACCGAACCGAACCAAACTGAATCATTTTGAATTGAATTGAACTGTTTGGTTAAACAAAAATAATTTCATATAATTTTTTAATTATTTTCCTTATTTTTTTCATCAATGTTTATGGATTTCATCAAATTTTTCATATCTTTTTCTTCTTTATCTTATTTTTAAGTAAATTATTAAAATTAAATTGAGTGAGTTCTATTTGAAATTTCACATATACAAATTTTCCTTTTCTAAATTGTCATCTTCTTATATGTTTTCAAATCAAACGTCTCATCTTAGTGCTTTTTTACGTATCTCTCTTTTTTTTTTTTCCGGTTTTTAGTATGTATCTTTTGTTTTCTTTATATTGTTTTTTTATGGATGGCTTTACTTCTCTCACTTCGTTATTTATTCCTTAGAATAGAATTTGTTATCATCGTTCAATTAAGTTAAGTTTGTTAAAATCTTGTGTAACTTTTTACTAAGTATTATTACATATGATAAATATATGAGAGATTATTTAGAAATATATGAAAGTTTAATAGAAAGGAAAACATATTATTGGAGATAAAAATGTTTAGTAAAAATTTGACATAAGCAATTCAAACCGAATTGAACCAATTTTAATTAAATTTGAAAAATTTACGAATCAAACCATATAATTATATTCGATTTCAAAAAAAAAAAAACGAACTGTACCAAACTAAACCGTACCCATCCCTAATGGAAAAGATGTAGCCTGAGCAACTTTTATGACTTTTTGGGTTAAGCTAAGGATTCGGATGTGTTCATAAGTAGGCTTGTAATCGGACTTCTTTTGATTATTTTAAGAAAATGTATAAAAGTGGAAATTCATCCTTTTTGTTTTTTAATAGAATTACTAACATTAGGGGGAAACTACACTAGGTTATGAATGCTTTCATGATTATGTCTAGTGAAAAAGTAAATTATAATAAATCTTGTGTAGAGTTTTAAAATCTTATTTAAATTTAAAACCTTCAGGAAAATTTATTCGACTAAGCCCAAACTTTACGATTGGGTTAAAAAAATTAATTGAAGTAACTTAGTGAAGTCAAATTGTAAAAATAGTGATAAAAAATCCTAATTTTAGCCTTAGAAATTAAATTATTTAATATAATGAAAAACTCGTTAGAAGCCTTAAAATTAAGCGAAATATGACGAGAGTTTAAAGATAAGTTAATTAAGTTATAAAAAAAAATAATATAGCATAATATATTATATGAATATATATGTCTTTTTATAAATATACTTAGTATATATAATAATTATACCTATAAATTAACTTGAAAACTTAAAATTATATTAAATAAGCAATCAATTCTCAAAATTAATTAGAAAATATATCTTAAAAATAAAATGCATGAGAGAAACATAATTATATAAGTATAAATACACATTACAAGTATCAATTACATAGGATATATATACGTGTATTAATAAAATAAATAAATATTAACATAATATACATAAATTACTCAAATTATACTAAAATAATAGCAAAACATATCTAAAACTCAAGAAACTAGCTAGATTTCTCTAAAATTAGGCATCGCAAATCCAGAGTCACTACAATAGCTAAATCAAAAGGTGAGATGAACCAAATCAAGCCATTTCCTACTTGGATAATAGTGAGAAAATGAAAGAAAAAATTCATCAAAATTGAAGAAAAATTTCAAGTGACCCAACATGGTATCTAAAGGACTCCAAACACCATTTCACATATTTAGGAACCATAAACACTCAAGAGAAAATTCATAAAAAATTTTAGGAAATTAAGAAAAAAATTACAAAAACAGAGCAACACATTACCTTAACATGGTTCCCCAACCCCCTAGTATTCTACTATTAAGCCCCACCACCCCCTAGCTAACCACCTTACATGTCGCTCATCCAACAACCACCGATTAGCCAATGGTGGCTGGAGCTCTAATGAATAAGTGAGTCCAATTTTTGCCATGTTTTTCTCCTAATTTCTAAATATACTAGATTAATTCAGAAAATTATGAAAAAATTAATTGCTAAGTTATTTTAGATATACTTTCATGATGAAATTTTATTTTTTCAAAATTATAGATATTTTATGTACTTGCTTAATAAAGTTACTATTCATCTCAAATTTCAAATCTAAAATAAATATATTAAATGATATTGTTTTGAGGTGAAATTTTTTTTGTAGTATACATGTTATGCTAATTAATTGCTATATAGCTTGATTTTCAATTCAAGTATGTTTGGTATTTATTGTATTTTTTAACCCTAAAAATAGGGCAAATTATGAGATAAATTGATTTTTGTAAAATTAATTGATGAAATTAATATCAATTAACTTCTTGAGTTTCATAATAATGTTAGGACATGTTAGAAATTATTTCGTATACAAATGATATTATTTGCTTAATTAATTGCAAATTAGGAGTGAAAACATAATTTTACAATTATAGGTGACAAACTTAATAGCATGAAACTACTTGCTGACTAAGTTCATTATATTGTTATGAGTCTATAAAAATTTTCGTAGAATTATTTGGTGACCTGATCTATTTATAGTAAATTTTAGTAATAAAATAGCTTAATTTATTAACCGATATACGTTATTTAACAATATTAGACTAAACTATGATGAACCTTTGAGTAAATCCTCTCCATATCCCTATTGATCAAATCTTATTAAGATGAGTTTTTATCATATTTTGTGATGTTATATAACCAGATTTCGATATACATGCGTTAGGGTTACATATCACAGGAAAAAGTACAAAAAAGTCTTTAACGTTTACTTGTTTTTCTATTTTAATACTTAACATTTCAAAAGTTTTATTTTTGTTTTTAACATTTGAAAAAAATTCTATTTCAGTCCTTTCATTACTTTTTCCATTAATCGTGATACTTGGTGCATTTTAATTCGTCTATATAATTAATTTAACTAAATAAATTAATAATATATATTATATAAGTAAAATTAATTAAAAAATTTTAAAATAAAAAAATTATTTAAAAAATATTTTTTTTTTGTAAATTACTATATATTGTTAAAATTATTAAAATATCATTTTTATATTTTATTAAATTAAAAAAAATAAAATTTTAAAAAATGTAAAAAATAAAAAATTTGAGAAAATTTCAATTTCAATTTCAATTTTTTTTCTTTTTTACATTTTTTTTCGAATTTTATTAATATATTATTAATAAAAATATTTATATAAGTGTATATTATTAATATATAAATATTTATATAGGTATAAATGTATATTTTTTAATTTTGTAGATTTTTTTTATTTTTATTATTTTTTAAAATTATTTTATTATTTTTTATTTAAAAAAATTACACGTGGTCCAATGTCATGTGCCATGTGTCCATAATAATAGAAAGCTTAACAGAACTTGATGAAAGGACTTATTTGATAAAAATAAAAAACGTTGATGACTAAAATAAAATTTTTGAAACTTTAAGAATTGGAATAAAAAAACAAGTAAATGTTAACGATTTTTTTATACTTTTCCCTATATTATATATATTACTAAGTTATTTTAGGAAATTATAAAAAATATAGCTTATTTATATAATATGAGCATAACATAATAGTGATTGTGATAGGGACATATAGATATATTAGAAACTAAAATTACCATTTAGAAGTTATCTCTCGAAATAGAAGCCATAGTACGTATCGTCAAATTTATATGAATCCGACGATACTACTTTTACTAAAATTGGATGATCCTAGGCAATATAGTCCATATTTTTATAATATTATGAAAATTTATATACTACAATGACCCTATCATAATTGAAACGTAACTTAACTAATTAAAAAAATACACTTTGATATAATTAAAACGATATATTATAAATAATAATATATTTGTGTATGTTATTATGCATACTAACTTAATATAACTTATATAATAAAACTATAATAAATATATATATCTAAATAAAACTATTTTCCTTCGTATAAGAATAATAATGTAGTTTTAATATATATATATATATGTATATAACTTCATGATGATATAAAGAGTAGATAAAACCTTAATATTTTCGTAACTCTTATGAAAACTAAATCTAGGTTTAGTATACATATAGGGTCTCTCAGTAAACAGAATGTCGACAATATATACTTACCATAGTGAGCATCAATACAGGTACGTTGGGATTGTGACTTTACCACTTATTAAGATACTATATCAAAGCATCCGAAGACTTAAGAGTACTTTGATTGTGGTTGTAAATTATCTATTTATGCACATACTATGTGTGTGATTAGTATTCTGTTTATGACTGGAGTTAAACTCATTAATGTGCTATTTTGCATGATTTCATAGTGTTTTGTGTGAACTTATTTAACCATCCCTGAATAAGACTAATAATGATCTGACCGCTAACATAACTGGACATGTATAGCAACCGTTAGGGAAACGATTATAAGTATCAGACTAAATACTAACTTCCTTCAATGAAAATAGATGAAATTATTATTTCCTCATCTTTAGTTGAACTAAGTGACAAGCGAAGAGGTCACGACAAGGGTAGGAGGCATGGTTCGAAGGTAGTTATGGGAGGAGGGTGTTCTCCATTGCATAAGCTCGGGTTCGGTTTGATTTAAGTCGTGCTAAACTCCTTAATTCGAGTTGAAATGGATGTAATTTCTCTGACCTCATAATGGACTGGATAACATGATGCGATAATTTAGGTGATTGATTGCATTGAATTTCATTACAATTAATAACCTTATTTGTGATTATACGAAACTCTTTTGTCTTTGTCCCGCTTATTGAGTTAGTTGTGCTTATATTCCTATAAACTTTTTTGTAAGTGACGAGTAAAAGTACAAAATGTACAAATATCACTACCCTCAAGTTAATGCGTGGTTGGTTAGATGGGAAAGTGAAAAAAAAAAAAAAGAGAATCCATTGAATCTGGGCTTTTGACTTTTTTTTTTATACTAGTTTCCTATCTAATTGTAAATAAACTTTAAATCCTGTGGCTTTTATAAACTCTTTGTGTAAATTATAACTTTATATGTGAAAATACTTATGTAAATACTGTTATATTAGTAGACAACAGGTTGTCTTCAATAGGTATTTTGAAAAGTTATACCGTAGGTTTAAGTATTGATAGATGTCAAACCGAATGCTTCAAGCTAGTTAAGTTGTGTATGACTTGTGTAGACTGTATTTATAACAGTAGCTGTGAGGTCAATTTCTATCTTAAGTTAGTTTACATAGCGGGACTGTTACAACTTCTCCTGTTTGGAGTGTAACATTATTCTCAGCAAATTAGAATAATTCTCTCAAAGAAAATGTTTGTAATATCTTTGGCATTAATGTCAATGTAGCATTTGGAAAATATTTAGGTGTGCTAGTAAAGATGGGTAGACAATTAAAACTCTTAAACTTCTCTTTCCTGCTTGAGAAGATAAGAAGTAAATTATTTCGACGAAAGGAAAAGTTATTGAGCACTCTTACTAGAAAACTTCTTGTATCTACTACCTTGGAGAGTATTGTGAATTATTATTCCCAGATGATTCCTATGCCGAAAAAAGTTTGTAAGCAACTAAAGAAAGCTTATAGGACTTCATTTAGGGAAGTCATGTGAGGGAAAGGAAAATACACTAATTGTCATGGGATAAAGTTAAAAGACTAAAAGAAGATGGGGGTTAGGTCTCCTAGACTTTTAGCAGCAAAATAAGGCAAAATTTGCCAAATTAGCATGGAACATCCATAAAAAAGACCTTCTATGGAGTAATTTGATGAAAGGAAAATATAAATGGAGGAATGGAAGCTTTCATAAAAAGAGCAAATCAAGTACTTACGAAGCTCTCAAACAACATTTGGAATGGTTGAATAAGAGGCTAATCTTGTCCTTGTCGAGAATACCAATAGCCTACTTCTGGTTAGATGGTTAGATTGATGGTCAAAAAATGGGCATGTTTGTGATTAGTTAATTAGACCAATTGTAAGAGAGAGTAAAGCTTTGCTAGTAGTAGAGGCTTAGAGGGTGTCGGGAGGGTGGGATGAACAAAGAATTAGCTTCTCGATTGATGAAACCATAGAAGCAAAACTAAGAATATTTTATCCTAATCTCCACATGATAGTTTCGCCGAGTAGGGAAGAGGAATTGTCTTAGCCTCATGATGCTAATGGGGAAGTTCAATGCAAATTAGTATAAAAGCTGCTATTTAGGATGAAGTCAATCTTATGCAAGAAGGGAAGTGGGATTAGATATGGCATACATCGAGCATCCCTCAAATCCAACATTTGCTTTGGCATATCATACAGAATAGGTCACCAACGAAGGAAAACTTAGCAAAATGAAGGATCTTATTAAACTAAACCTGCACTTTTTGTAAAGATGAAAATGAAACGATGTATCATCTTTTCTTAGGGTATCCAACTATCAAACATATCTAGAATTAATTTGGATGGTTTGATTTGCCATCAAATCCCCACTGTAAATGTTTTCTTAATTGGATTAGGTATAATGCATATACTTGGAGAATCCCATGAAGGAATGGGTTTTGATCGAAAGCAACAATATTTCTCTTCATTCTTAAAGGAATTTAGAGGGAAAGAAATGAACATATATTCAGAAGTGCTAATGGCAACCATGAATGGCTAAGCCTAGTCTATAGAGAGAAGCTCATGAATAGAGGGCAATTAATAAGAGCAAGAAGAACAGAGAGATAACCACTCCACCACAATGCTCATGGACTAAGCCGCTTCAAGGTTAGATAAAAATTAATACCAATGCTATAGGAGAGTGGAGGGGTGTTAAAATGCTATAATAACGATTGGAAAAATGTAACACCCCATAAGGGGCCCTGGTAGAAACAATTTAAAGCTGTCATGTCACGTGTGCACTTGTTACATAACAATTATCTTGTGAGTCGGAGATCATAAGAATCAACATATTTAACCATTTTACCTAATCATATTATATATAAGTGCACGATAAAAGTAACTATAGGATTCAATATTTCCTTGCTTTCCAGGATCGTAGAGAATTGGAATCACCTATCAAATAGTAACATGGGTAATATTTACATTTCTACAATTTGACTTACTTAAAATAAACTATACTATTATCTAGAAATAGACCCTCTTGTAGAGATTGTTGACGTGACTCTTATATACTCAGATTCCTAGCTTATCCAATGTTTCGGCTACTATCCTATAAGGAAACTATAGGAGAATGAACAAGAGCCACAAGTTCAATAAGTAGAAGGAGACTTACCTTATGCCACAATACGCAACAATCAAGGTTATTAAACAATTTAAGTGCAATGTACGAGCAATCGGAATGAATTCAACTTCATACATGATCTTTCGATAACTGTGTAAAGTTGAAGATATAACGTCTCCTTAACCTGGATTGGGGATAACCATCTAAGCTCAAGTCTCCACTCTTGACGGAAAACCCATTCTTATCTTAACCCATTGTTTTGGCCCTTATTCTTTTTGGTAATCTATCTTGATAACCACCAGCTTCTTGGATCCTTTCCTAGCTCAACATCCCAGATCTTCTTATAGGCTAGAAAACGAGCAAGTGTAGGCTCTACCTACCCCTTACCATAACTTTCAAAGAGAGCTAAGTAGCCATTAGTATGCATCATATAATGCATGTCTTGATTAAGAGTTTTTAGCTTGATCGTCTTATGTCTAATTATTGGTGGTAAAACAATATATTACAAATACTCAATATTAATGTAACATATAGGCGCTTCACAACATAACATACATAGTACCCTCAGGTACTTATTCAGTAAATAGGTTCAAACATAGGTATAGAATACATACAATCAATCTACATAAAAGCACAAACAAGCATAATAGCTCATCATCTCTGAAAATAAACCCACTTACCTAGCCTCCTATCTAATTATCCTTAAAAGTCTTTGATAGGTTCACAAGTCTACCCTGCTAATCTGGGATAAGATAAAGCAGAAATTAAGATACGTATGATATTGGAATGAAGCTGACCTAATATACTTACCCTTCTAGTTATATATCTTAAATTGGTGATTAGGCTTAGCATACATACATAGAATTTAGGTTAGATAGGTTTTAAGGATAAATTAGATGTTGAAATATTTCTTTATGTGATTATTATATTTTTACCTTATAGTTATTAAGTTAATTAACTAGCCCTTATAGTTAATATAAAACATTGTTAAATATATATATATATATATATATCATTCTATTACGTATATACATGTAGAATACATACAATCCTAATCTATTATTTATCGTATAACTCTTTTATAAATATACTTGTAATATAATGTAACATAATGATCATATGTATTTGTTGTATAATAGGGAGTGCTTGTTATGTCAAATTAGTAAAAATATCATTTCAATAAGTAATATATGTTTGCAATGTATATGTATATGTATATTTTTCAAATAATACTAATTGCATTTAAAATATAATACAATATGTAATTTATCTAGTACCTAAAATCATCGTATGTACTACATGTATTAATGATGGGATTAATTAGACACCGTTTTGAATGTATAATTTAATTTAGGGTAAGTTCACTTAGGGGGAATGGCTATTCCATTCTCCCCCTATTTCCTAAAGGGTGTTTATTACGGTTTTCAGTTCATCGAATGGTAATTCTTAAGGAATTACAATGCGATGAATCTATGAATTGGAATTTCTCATCAAAACTTAAGAATTCCAATTCCTAGGATAAAAGACCATCACTGCCCTTTATCTTCTTTACCATTAGACCACTCACCATCATCACCTACCTCCACCACTATCACCTACCGTTATCACCTACCACCATTGCTGTTACTTACCATTGCCACCTACCATCACCACCACTGTCACCTACCAATGCTAGCCACCACCATAGCACCACCATCATTATCACTCATTTTCTCCTCTCTCTTTGATCTATTCTCGTATTTGCTATTACAATGTATGACGTTGATATCACCGCCGATGAGCATTGGAAGCCAAAACACGTAGAAAGGGTGCTTCTCAATTTTTCCAAAAGGTATGAGAGAGAGAAAGAGGGATAGTGACAAAAGTGTTTCTTTTATTTTCAAAGCCCACAATAACGAATGATGAAACAAATTTGCAAATATTGGTCAACAACTAGAGCTATTTATTTGCCTATAATAATGGAGATTTGCTAGTCATGTGTATGCATAGATCTTTTATATTAGACCAAAATAATTATAACCTTTGTAAAATACTTACGAGCATCTAACTTAGACATGGAAAAAAAGAAGGGTAAAAGAATCTTTTAAGTCCTATTAGATATCTATCCATTACTACTCTTTTTATTTAAGTAAACAATGTAACTAGCATTCCCCTTCGATTGTTAATATGTTGTATGGTTTAATTTTTCTATAAGCTCCATCTTGCTATTTATATGTAATAAAGGTCCTTATTACAATAGAATCATTAATAAAGTTTTATGCTTGTAGCTTATTACTTGCATTTTAATTCATATTGTTGTACGTTCAACCATATATACAAGAAAGATGATTCATACCAATATAGATATTGGCTCCTTTATGTGTTATTAGATGAAAGCAATAGAATTAGAGCCATTAGTATTCTAAGTTGAAAACTCAAAAAAAAATTGTGAAATTGTATGGATAAACTACTTCATTTAGAAAAATAATGAGGTTATGAATATATCTTCTCTAAGACTATTATACATCAATTAAAACACAACACTTATAAGTATCAAAATGAGATTATCTAAAAATATTAGACACCAAAAAATTAGATTAGCTAATCCTCTAACTCGTTTCTTCCATACGCTATCCTCTTTTCTTTTTATATTTGGTTTTTTCTTTCTTTTTTCTCACTTTTACTCTCTCTCTCTCTCTTACTCTCTCTAATTGTGGCGTCTTTTTCTCGTAAGTGGCTTAATAGCTCCAATATTTATAAGCTCATTCACCTGTTAATCAAGGCAGTTTCATATATATAATTTTTTTTCATGTTAGTCCAATTTTACTTGACTTTTTAAATATAATTTTATCATGATTTATTATTTATAAAGTTCGATAATATACTTCAAAAATAATAGAGCACGTTATATTATATACCTAATTTAAAATCTCTATTTCTAAACTAATTAAGATTTAGCGTGACAAACTCTATGTTATAATTTATATTGACTGTATTTCAACTTATTTTTGAAATATGACTTTACATGATTATTTCTCCTAACTTTTACAGGACTTATATTACTATTCAATCTTATTTAGAACTAATTTCTTATTGGTCTTACATTCTAAGATAAAGCCTTAAATACACTTTTCTAAATATATGATGTACTCATAATATCATAATTTACAAGTTATTTCACTATACTTTATCGTATCTCAAGAATTACCAACCTAAATAATATAGTATTGCTAAGTAAGTAGGGTTTATAGACTTAATATTTCATTTATAATTGGGAATTTTTAAAGATATCACACATTTGGTACTTCGAATAATATTTGAATTTCTATGATTAAATTTTAAGGATTTTGATCTTATGATCACATTTTGAAAATTTCCCATGTTAAAATTTTTTATAGGTTATTGTTTGAATATATTAAGATGTTCAGAAATTTTTATTATTAGCTGTTTGGTAAAGTGAGTATGTCAAAATTTTCGTATATACCTATTAGCATATTCTATAATATTAGATCTTTTATAAAGAGTATAATTGCACGAAAGTTAATACGTTCAAATTATGGGGCATTACAAAAGAACTTTGAGTCTAGAGTGCTTAGTGGTTGCTAAATAAAACTTACCAGAGTAACTCCCTTAAAGGAAAAAATTGGAGTCATTGTGCATGCTCTTAAGTTGGTGAAAGACTAAGGATATGACAAGATAATCATAGAATCAGATAGTTCTCTTGCCATGGACCTTATTGAACAAGGGTATAATGCTCTTTAGTCTAACTCAGTCACCATAAGACACTGTCTTGATTTATTACATAATTTTTCAAATGTTCCTTTATGTAAGATCGCCAATGATGCAAATACGATGGCAGATATGTTGGCAAAGAAGGGACTCAGGTCTGGCATCAACCATGTTTTCTCCTCTTGTTTTCCTTTATTTATTTTGGATATAGTTGTTTCAGATTCTAGCATAGATTAGAATGTTGTTTCCCCCTCTAGGATAGTTTCTTCTATAAGGTTGGACTTTTTTTTTTTTTTTTTGGTTTGATTAATATATTTCCATTACCCAAAAAAAAAAAAACATTAGGAAGAAACTTTTTCTAATTTTTTTTAAATGTGGAGGACTCAAATTGAAAAATTGAAAATCATGCATATAATAAATAACATAAAAGTTAAAAGATGAAAGACTACTATATATTATTTTAACAAATTTTGTTTTATACATACTACATTTATATACATATACATATACACATACATATCATATTTCTTAAATATCTTTTAAAGGAAATTATAAAAATATGACCTGTATCTTTACACTTTTACAATTAAGAGACCTATATTTTTTTAAAGAAAACTCATGATTGATATTTCAACATTGACCATCATTGTTAGTTAAGGACATACGTGAACTTATAATTGGTTAATAAAAAAAGAAAAGTATCTAATTTATATCTTAAAGGCACTTGGTTAGCCACCTTAAGGCCGAAGGTAACTAGCTATGAAGATTCTCTTATATAGCTACCTGTGGTATGTTTCATTCACTTCACAAGAGTAAATAAAGTAGCTATTCTTGTAGACTCATTCCTTCGATTAGTTAGCAGAATAAATGTTCTATGAAATTATTATTGTTGCATCTGTCAAATCATCTTGATGATCAAAAAATGAGATAGAGCATACTCAATTTATGGTTATCCAAAATGAGCTAACTAATAGGCCCAAGACCAGCAGCCTTCTTTATAAGTGCATGAGTCTACCTAAGAAAGGTTGGATATGGATGGACTGATCCAATAAGCTCTATTCTGAACCCACTAAGCCAATTTTCCCTAAATCATCTCAATATATAGACCAAACTCCTTGAGCCTTGCTACATAGCCTAAGAGTAAAGTTCGAATAAATAACTGGCTTAGCATAATAAATTTCAACCCTCTACATTTTAACACCCCCCCCCCAAATACTTATACCGACTCAAATTCTTGGGTTGTGATAAGTATTTTAGGCATCAATTATTTCCTTTGAATAGATATTTTGCTACTCAATGCATACGCACTGTAAAACAGCTGCATTGTTGCCAAGTACACTTACACGGCTAAAAACTTCATTTAGTCTAGTGCCAACATAGTAAATTTATTTATTACATAGCTTAGTGCGCAAGCTTATGGCACTATTTGATTGCATGTGATGCTTTTGGCATGTTGGAGATGACATTACCTTTAAGGTAATATGTATCTGTAATAGAACTTTTTTAGTAGACAACTATCTTTCCATGGCTTTATCTTCTTCCTTCAGTATATATATATATTCTTTCTTAAAACATCACTTAAGTTGATTGTTGTGTCTTCGTAGTCACACACTCCTATGGACCATAATAATTGTGTGTAAGCCCCAAAACGAAGAATGCTTGTGTCTCCTTAAACATGACGAATCATGATGTCAATATGTATGAGTTCTCACAATAGTATGGTCTCTAATCTAGACTTCTAGATAGGAGATTACCATAACTTCTTCCCTTGACCAAATAATTCCATATATATATATATATATATATATATATTTAGGTTTGTGACGGTAACGAAGAGCAAGGGCAGTATGGAATGATTTGCATTTTTTTTTCATGATGATATGAATTCCATGAACTAAATATGATCGATATTGACTTCAAACAGTTTAAAGGACTCCAAATCTTATTTGCTTGCAATAATGGCAAGTGAATCGTGTCAAGCAAATATACTTTCTTTTGCTAAGTACTTTTTTATCATAACAATACTTACAAATAAATCTTTTATCACTTTACCCATATCTCAACTTCCATTTTGATCCTTAGCAAATCCTTTCAAGAGGAGTGAATCAAACCTCTTTCTTTTCTTTTATTACAAAAGACATTGAATTTCATATACAACAACCGAATCTCTAAAGGCATAATCTCCAATCTCCTTTTGCATTTATGTATACCCATTAGAGAGAGTAATTAATGCATAAGCTTCAACCTAAAACGTGTTAACAACAGTAATCAGTAAACATTGGTGAGAATTTTAGTCTCCTTCCTCGGTAATGGACAACTTGGCAATAGTTACCAAGAGTATTATGCCATAGATACATTAAGCAAAAGGGATATGCTATCAAAACTCTAAGATATTCATGGCAATGACCATTGACAACTACACAACCAGTAGATTGTTCATCCATTCAAGAGCAAGGCAATAAGCACTAGCAATATGTTTAATAAGCGGCAACGGCATCCTTAGACAACATAATGATTGATTAGCAATAGTTTATTGAGTCTTCTTCTTCCTTTCTTTCCTTAACTCATCTTTCTTAGTCTTTTTTCTCTCTCTCTCTCTTTTTCAAGGAAAGAAAATCCCTTTTCACTTTTCACTGTCTAATTATTCATCTATATTGGACAATTCATGGATATTGCTAACTTAGTCTTGATGTCACCATTTTCAAGTCTTGATTCCTAGTTTTGACTTCTATCTTTGTTGAAATATATATACATAAGTATATATTCCCTTTTGAATCGATATCCTTCAATCACTTTATTCTGCAACTCCCTTCACACGTGTTATTTTTTAACATTCTTGATATGTGCCTACTGGCATGGTAAATTGCTTCTCACCTTCATTATCTTAGCAATTCTTCTCATGTGATATGATTAAAATGGAGCATCAATATTTCCTGTTACTTTTTTCACTATTGCAGCATTTTATTTATCCTCATCTCAAATTTACCAAATGCTTATCTTTGCTCCGTATGTTTAACATGAGGTGTTATATAGGACCCTTATCTATGTGCTTAAGAGATTTTACATCCAAATCGATAGGACCATAAAGAATTGATATATATTTTGGCAAAGCATGGTTATTTGACTTTGTCTTTTGCATTTATGATCCACTCAAAATATATATATATATATATATATATAATGAATACTCTAATTAGTATACTAGGTCGGAATCAAGTAATAAAGAGTGAGTAAGGTTATCAATCCCTTGAGGACTATAAAACTAATAAACTTATGATAGCTCTTATCAATATTTAAGCAACTGAATTTGGATTATAAATTAACTAATCTAATAATTAACCTTAAACTATCATGGAGGAAATTGCTAGAATATATTTAAAACGAAATAATCAATTGAGAATGTGAGAAAAACAAAATCCACTTTAGTTATGCAAATCAAATTGCCATTATGTTATATAGATTAATAGCTATATAGTCATTCAAGTGAAATTATCATGCCTTAAAATTTAAGGACTTAAACCTCTAGTTAATCAGTCAACTCCTAGATCTCCAATTAACAGTAGACTCTAAATTACAATCATAGATTTCCCAATGTTATAATCAACTAATGCCCTAAATTAATTATCCCTAATGTCTTAGCAAATAGTTAACTAGAGACACAACATTAATCCTTGAATAATTTCTAACTAAGCTAATTAATGCCACTTCTACATTAGCTAATTAGTTTAATCAAGGATTTCTAACAAACACCATATCAACTCTTGTATTAATAGTGCTTCTAACAATTATAACCAAAAGAGAATTATAATTGAAATTATAGAAATTGCAATCATGAATTAACCACATATCTATTAACCCTATAACATGACTACAATTATCATTTTACCTATCTAGCCATGAAATAATCAAATTTGCAAGGAAGTTCATGATTAGAATAAGAACAAATCATAGAATAACATAAATAGTAATAGGATAGAAATCATCAATTCTCTAACTATGATAAAGTAACTTAAGTTGCAAAAACTCTAAGGATAATCTCCATAGCAATAGCAAAGTCTTCTTAATGATCCATTAACTACCAAAAGAATAATTCTTCAAAATATCTCCTAACTTCTTCTAAAACTCCCTAAGTCAAAAGAAGATGCAAAAAGTCTCCTAAAATATGAACACATGCCTATTTATAAAGCAAACAAAGGATGACTCTCGACTGATATAGGTTGGAAATCAAAGCAAGCTTTTTTCATTAAAGGTTGGTGGTGTTGAATTGTGAGTCGATGGCTTTGAATGTAAGCCGCCGGTGTTCAATGGGTTGGCTGCCCTCATTCCTAAGTGCTACAAGTTGATTCAGGCTTCCTTTTGATTGCGTAAAACTCCTCGAAATTGCTCATATTTCCACTTTAAATCCTTCGAGACTTGAAATATCCAAATGAATATATTTAAGTATCATTTTTTAATGATTTCTATAAAATCAATAATAATTAACCATAATTCTCACACTGAAATATAAGTAAAATATGCCTTTATCAGTTTATAATTATGGAATTATAATGACTACTAACCAATGAATTTTTATGTAGATATCATCACCGGCCATACCAAACAGAGTTCCATATGGTAAGTGCTTTATTTATTCCTTTCTTCTGGTTGATTTTCATTCTATTTTTATTTCTTCGTCTCTTGTCTTCATATTGTCCTCCCTTTTTATTCTTTTTCAAAACGATCAAGATTGTAGATAACTAATGAGTCACTCGATATCCAAATTCTCAAGAAATCTGACATAATAAAAGCAATAGGCTTACATTTTCGAATCCTTCATCGGTTGGCCTTTTTGTTGAAAAACCCAATTCTCACTCCATGAATAAATGGATGGATACTTGTTGCTTCATTTCTTTCTAAAGACTGCATTAAGGTTAAGATTTTTTTTTTCCTCTTATTGATTATCACGACTATTGTTAACCTTCATTGGCAAGAATAAGACCTTACTCTTCATAGAGAAAAAGTAGAGTAATGAAACTAGGAAACCATTCAACTAATGGTAGCTCTTGTATAGTTTCACACATTGGCCTTGCTTCATCAAGTATTTTACTAATTAATTGAATTGATCATGGAAGTGTCAATACTCTACAGAATTTATCTCATAGGTATTTTAATGCATTAGCTTTGGAGAGTCAAGGGATTTCCATCCCTGTTATCCATTGAACCTACTTTGAATAAGCCCCCTTTTGTCAAATGATTACCAATGTAATCATAAAAAGCAAATTTTTTTTAGAATTTTAGACCAAGCTTCTGATAAACTTTGATTTTTGGCTAACCCATCACCAACTCTTCGATATATTTCTTGCTGGACGTATCCCTGATCCCATTGATAACAAGTGAGACCAAATAATTCGATAGGGCGAAAAAGTAGAATAATATGTCTTATAGACAATCTTTTCAAATCTCTTCAGCCTCATTTACGTATGCTACATTCAGGGACAAGTACACTCATTAATCTTAAGATATGTACAACATTGTGCATTAAAACAACAGTTTTTTTTTTTTAAATAGTACAAAAATTCTCCTATCGCTCATTAGCGAGTTTAACTCGTATTAGCGAGTTTAACTCGTACTAGCAATAGTGGTGTGACTTTTGCGATTTGAGAGCCTTGATTTCTCTACTTAAAGAACAGAGTGACAAATGAGGTCAAGGCATGAAAGTAATTTAGGTAAAGAGACATGTTGCTGTAGATGGACGTCCTCCACCAGGCCTAAGTCTTCAGGACCAATGATTGGACATGACCATCTCTGAAGATGCATTTTGGGATAAGATCAAGTATCGAGAACTCTATGCAATACCTTATATAGAAACATGGAACAACTAAGCTTAATAGGTAGAAGTAAGTAACGAGCTCTAAGCATTTGGTTCTTGTACATAGTAAATCCTACATACAGTGAGTCCCTTGCATAAAAGGCTTCAAGTATAGTAAGGCCTAGATGAAGCTCATGGGTAAAGTACCCCATTGCAAAAGGTAATCTTCTTCTCTAACTTATGATTTAATATCTTTTTTCAATTTATCATTTCTCTTGTCTTGCTGCAAGTGATGGAAAGAAAGATTGTCGAATGACTAAGTCTTGAGCATAGCAACTTCATCATAAGTATTAGAGGGCTTCAATTTTTATGGTCAAGTTTATAACTTCATCAAGAGTTAGTATACGCTAGGTGATTCCTTAGCAGGGAACAACCTTGAAGCAAGTAACCTTTCAAGTACAGGAAACCTTATGCGAAATAGGCCTTGAGCAAGTAAGCCTAAAGTGCAATAGGCCCCATATGAGCCTTTAAATCGCTTTTAGAACAATTGTACTTGAATTTAGAGCCTTCAAGCAAACTCATCCAATTGCACCCAAACTTTACAACTAAATTAGAAAAGTTATTTGAAGTGACCTGGTAAAGTTAGATTTTTAAATATTTTTTCCTAAAACCCCAATTTTAGCTTTAGAAGTACAATTATTCAATATAACGTAAAACTTGTTGAAACCCCTAAAACCGAACCCAAAACACAACGAAAACTTAAAGATAAGTTATTTAAGCTATAAAAAGGAATAATATAGCATACAATACTATATGAATATATGTATATTTTTATGAATATATACATTATATATGATAAATATATTCATAAATTAACTTGAAATTATATAATTATATAAAATAAGCAATAAATTCATAANAATAGGCCTTGAGCAAGTAAGCCTAAAGTGCAATAGGCCCCATATGAGCCTTTAAATCGCTTTTAGAACAATTGTACTTGAATTTAGAGCCTTCAAGCAAACTCATCCAATTGCACCCAAACTTTACAACTAAATTAGAAAAGTTATTTGAAGTGACCTGGTAAAGTTAGATTTTTAAATATTTTTTCCTAAAACCCCAATTTTAGCTTTAGAAGTACAATTATTCAATATAACGTAAAACTTGTTGAAACCCCTAAAACCGAACCCAAAACACAACGAAAACTTAAAGATAAGTTATTTAAGCTATAAAAAGGAATAATATAGCATACAATACTATATGAATATATGTATATTTTTATGAATATATACATTATATATGATAAATATATTCATAAATTAACTTGAAATTATATAATTATATAAAATAAGCAATAAATTCATAAAATTAAAAAATACATCTTAAATATTAATAATATAAGTAAAACATCATTACATGAATATGATTACTCATTACGTATATCATTTATATAAGATATATACCCATATATTAACAAAATCATTAAATATTAATAAAAAAAACACTAAAATAGCCTAAAATATCATTTAAAATCATCAAAGAAATGGGAAATAACCTAGAATTGAATTGGATCAACTGTATAGCAACTTAAAAAGGATAAACAACTATATTTAAAATGAATTGACAAGAGAATTACACTTGTTACTTGCTACTTTACACTTGTAAATTAGGAAAAAAAATTACTTAATAATTAATAAAAAATTATAACCAACCCAATTCCTTATAAATGTCATCCCTAAGTTCAAATTCCACATTTTAGCAACTAAGAGCACTCAACAAAAATTCATAAAAAAAAATAGGAAAAATAGAAAAAAAAAATTAAGAGAAACAGAACACCCTACTGCACCCTCTTAATTCCCAACTCAACCAACGACTTGGCAACAAACCTTGTTGGCCACCAATAGTAGACCCTACATGCCACCTTTTTGATAACCCCTCATCGACCAACGGTGATCGAAGTTATAGTGAATGATTAGTCTAAATTTCTACTTTATTTTTTCTTGTATTTTCTAAAATAGTAGACCATTTCAAAAAATAATGAAAAAAATTATTCCTAGGTTATTTTTAAATTAATTTCATGCTATAATTTTTTTTATAAAATTATGAATATTTTATATACTTATTTAATAAATGCACTATTCATCCAAATTTTCAAATTTAAAATAAATATATTAAATGATATTGTTGGAGCTTAAAATTTTTTTATAGAATACATATTACATGTAGTTTATTGTTGTGTAGCCTGATTTTGATTTTATACCTATATAGTATTTGTTGTATTTTTAGCCAAAAAAATCGAAAATAGGCATTTTTTTTAGATAATTTAGTTTTTATAGAAATAATTCATCAAATTCACATGTGATGACTTCTCAACACTTGTAATGATAGTAGGATAAGTTGGGATTTATTTTTCATAAAAATAATATTAATTGCCTAATTAATCGTAATTTAAAGGTAAAATTGTAATTTTACATATATCGGCAATAAACCTAATTGCATGAAACAAGTTGCTAATTAAATTCCATATATTTTTCTAAGTTTATAAAAAATTTCATAGAATTATTTGATAATCTATGCTATTTATTATGAATTTTCCTAATTAAATGGCTTAAATTAGTAACCAAGACATGTAATTTGTAATAATAGGATAAAATATATTAGTTATTTGACTAAGTCATGATTAAGCATACTTTGATTAGGTATGATTACTCATTGTTTTTGCTCTATCTTGTAATATTATAGGCAAAGGATTATGATATGTACATATTAGAGATAGATAATATATGATTTATCATGTTTTATCTTAAAATTATATAAAAATATATGTTATTTATATACTATGATATTAATATGATATCATTTTCTCTATGACTTTATCTATATGCTAAGATTAGAAATACTTTTTAGGAATTATCTGTTGAAACATATAATACATATAGTCGAGTTTATATGAACCTAACAATATTAACTTTATTAAAACTGGATTACTTTAGGTAATAAAATAGATATTTCCTATGATATTATAGAAAATCTTGTTCTACGATGACCTTTTCATAATTGAAACATAATTTGACTAATGAAAAGTATATTTCAACACAATCGAAATGACATGTAATAAATAAAAGTAAAACTATATATATTTAATAATATTAAATAGTTTAATATAACCTAGGTAACAAAATGTAATGCTTAAGTATGTATATATGTATGTGTTCCTATATTACTGTATAAGTAATACACTTTGGAAGTATAAATATACATGTAATGTGTATGTATATATACAAATGTATATATATATATAAGAACTTTATTAAATAACTATATAAATAGTATTTCTACCAAGTTATATAATGAAATGAAGAGCTAGGTAAAACCCTAATATTTTCATAAATCTTATGAAAATCGAATTTAGATTTTGGTATATGAAGGACTTCCAAGTGAGCGACATTAACATTACAGACCTATTAGGGTGAGCTTTAGTATAAGTAAGTAGGATTTGTAGACACTAAAATATATGCTTACTTGTAGTTGTAAGTAGTTGTTTGTGCACATGTTATGCTTATGCTTGATTACTGAGATGCTGATTGGTAGCTGAGCTACATATTTTGTTGTATTGATTGACCTTGTTTGGTGTGTTATGAATTGGTTGATCACCTATGATCGAATTAATTGAAACATAAACTAAAATTATAAATGGATATGCATCACATCCTATTAAGGTACAGTTAGGTTTCTCTAACTAAATTCTGATGTCTTCGACGAGGTTGAAGTGAATTGGCCTTTTCCTATCTTTAGTCAAATTAAGTGATAAGAAAGGAAGTTGCAACGATGTTGGGGGTATTAGGTTTGAAGGTAGTCGTGGACGGAGTAATAGCCTCCATTGCACAGGTCTATAATTAGCCGTGAGAGGGCCCTATGGCCTTTATGATTAGCATTGTGGCCATCATATTACAACTCCTCAACTCGAGTTAAAGAGGGTGAAATTTCTCTAATCTTATGACGAGCTGGTTAACGTTGTATGGATGACAAATTGCAAGTTTATGCATTACATGTAATAATTGCTTGATAATTTGGTTATACTGTTTAGCTTGTATATGCTTTTTGCCTTCTACCTCTTATTGAGCTATGGTTTGTTTACTCCTTTATAGATTTGCTTGTAGTTTTTGAGTAATCATACCAGGGGACGATCACCTCTAGGTGTGCAAAAAGGTATATTTGGGCTTGAAGGAGGCAGAACTGATGAAGACTATGTTTTTGGAACTTTTTGTTTTTATAGAATTAACTATATCACCCAGGCAATCGTTGAATTCCTACTTTTGAGTTGTATCACATACTTATATATTTTTGTAAATGCTTTGTACATAGCCTTATTGTAAATATAAGTTTATTATGAATATAAATGTTAGTATATTTGTGGAACTGTGAATACTTTAAAGCGGTTTTTCATATGAATCTTATGTATATTAGAGTTATGCTAATGATTGAGTGGATAGTTTCTGGCATAAAATTGATATACGGGGCGAACTATTATGACTTGACAATGTTTGGGGATGCTACCTTAGTAGGCTTTGAGTGCAATAAAAATCTTACAAGATAGGCCATGAATGAAGAAGGTGCTAATTAATCTCAAGTGTGAGATGGCTTATGCAATAGGCCTTACATGCAGTGAGCTTCTAACGTAGTAAGCATTGACTGGAATCTAAGATCACCATTAAAGAAGACTCTGTAGGCTTCAAGCATTGTAGGCCTAGAGAGTAGTGAGCCTTGAAAGTAGCATGATTTGTGCATAACGAGCAACATGCCCTAGCAAGATATACACATTGAGAGCTTCATTTGTAGAGAGCTTCGAGTAGATATTTGTTTCACCATTAAAAGACTTGTTCCACTTCAAGAATGAGAGGGAAGAGTTACCTCTCTTGAACACTTAAATTGCATTTCTGAAGGGTCTACCATCCCAATGGGATGCTTAGGTAGAATACCGAACAAAGAAGTTAGCATATGTGGTTCTTCTGAAGAAGATAAGGGTACGCTATGCTATTACTACTTCCACTCAATTGTGGTTCTCACATATAGGTGGAATGGAAGTGTGGCGAGTTATCATTTCCAAATGGAGTATTCAAAAATTCTAAACATATCATTAAAAGAGGTTTAGTATTCAATACCATCATAACTATGGTAGGTCTTCTCCATTATCTAGATTTCAACTTCAGTTATTCTTCTTTTCACTTTTTATTTATTTATTTTTTTGTTTTGTTTTTCTGAATACCATGTATGTCTTCTCTTGCTAACTTCCTCTCTTATTCTTGTAAGCATAGTCTCATAATCAATAATGCCCCCAATCAATCTCAATATCCACTTTCAAGAGTTAAAGCTAGTTAAGCAATTCCCTAGTAGGGAGTCACCTTCTAATAAGCAAGCTTCAAGCCTGGAAAGTCCTAGTAAGCTTTAACTATAGGAGGCTTTAAGTGAGCAAGCCTTAAGCGCAATTGACTTTACGTAGAGACACCTCAAGCGAGAATGCTGTGAGTGCAGCAAGCCCTTATAGGCCTCAAGTGCAATGAGCTTCTTACTCAATAGGCCTTAAATGCAACAAGTCCCAATGTGTCTCAACTGCAACAAGATTTATATAGAATAGGCCTCAGCAGGCCTTGCATGAAGCGATCCTTTTTCGCAATGAGCCTTAGTAGGACTTATAGGATTACTATCACGAGATTGGTGTCATGACTCATAAATCGAAAGAGAGAGCTCCCTTTCTTTCTTATAGGAAGGCATAACCCAGGTGGAGTTTGTAAGTATATCATATCACTACGAAGCTCAGCGTATGGTTTCTCTTAAAGAAGACTAGTGTCTTGCCTACCATCACTACTCTTACTTGAGTGCAATTCCTACACGAGTGAGGTGGAAGTATGGTGGGCTAGGATGCATCATTACAACATTGCTTCAATTCAATACCAATCCTTACATGTATACAAAATGCTAAGGCATTGCTTAAGCTTGAGGCATGGGAGTTGAGATTCCAAGGAACTGCCTAGGTTAAGGTATAAGAACCAAGGTGCCAGGGTGTTGCTTGGACTTAAGGCATGAAAGCTAAGATGCTAGGGCATTGCCTTAACTTAAAGGTGTAAAGTCGAGATGCTAAGGCATTGCCTGGGCTTAAGGCTTATGAGTAGAGGTGCCAGAGCGTTGTCTAGTCTTGGGGTATGGGGGTCGAGATGCTAGGGCATTACCTAGGCTTAAGGCAAAGAGTTGAGATGCCAGGGCGTTGCTTGGGTTTAAGGTAAAGAGTTTAGATGAAGCTAAGATGTAAGGGTATTCCTTGGGCTTGAGGTGTAAGAATTGAGATGCTAGGGTATTGCTTGAGCTTAAAGCGTAAGAGCTAAGATGTTAGGGCATTACCTTGGCTTAAGGTGTGGAAGCCAAGACGCTTGGGCTTAAGGTACAGAAGCCGATATGCTAAGGCATTGACTAGGCTTAAGGGAAAGAGTCAAGATGCCAAGTCATTGCTTAGGCTTTAAGTATGAGAGCCAATATGCCAAGGCATTGCCTAGGCTTTAGGCATGGAAGCCAAGATGCCAGGGCATTGCCTAGGCTTGAGGTGTAAGAGCCAAGATGCCAATATATTGCCTGGATTTGACATGTAAAGATGAAAAGCCACCTAATTGGACTCTTACATTCCTTATCGCAGGAGTCGATTGTTGTACAAGTTCTAGTGGAGAGGTTTCATTACCCTTTCTTTGATGGAAATCTTTCTCAACAACTGGAGGGTTAGCTGGTTGAGTTGAGGTAATGGCACCTGGCTGTGCAACAACTATAAGATTTGGCAAAGCCATACCCTATTGTGTAACAATAGTAGCAGTCATCATAGTAAAGATGGATTTGAACTTAGTTATGAACGAGTTTAATGTCTTTATGGCTTCTTGCATTGCTTGGATGTTTATGTGGGATCTAAAGGAGACTCAAGTACTAAATGGTTAAGGCTAGTGTTTTTAAGTGATGGGAGCAGATTCTACTTAGTAAGCTTAACATTAATGTCATGCTCTTAAGATGTGGTATCAGATGTGCCGGTTTTTCTCTTCTTAGGAGGTGCCGTGTCTCTGCAATAACTCTTCTTCAGTAAAGTTGTCAAAATGCAAATGTGGGGGTCCAACAAGAGTAGTTATGTACATGCTACATGAGTGATGCGTTATACATAGCTTGAGCAAAGCGAAGTGAGAATGACACCTAAGGGAATGATTAGGTGAGAACAAGTTTGGAAGAAGGAATAAGCAATCTTAATGTCTCAAATATACAAGTGATAGACAAAGCAACCTTAAGGGACTTGAGGTATTCACTTTATATCTTGAGTGAGTGAGATCAATTCTTTACTTAAATTGCTTATTTGATCTTAGAGAGTTAAGTCCTTATAAAGCAATATTGTTTCTCTATTTTCTCCAGAAGTTTCAAATAAGGAGGAAAGGTTGGGTATTTATAGGCTCTTGTGCATGATAACATCGATTAGATCATCTTAGTGATCAACGGATGGGATAGAGCCTACTTAATTCATGTTTATCTAGAATGAGCTATCTAATGAGCTCAAGGTTAATAGCCTTCCTTATAAATACAGGAGCTTGCCAGAGAAAGGTTAGATGTGGATATACTAGTCTAACGATTCTTATTTCGTGCCTATTAAGCTAATTCTCCTTGAATCATCTCAATATATAAACTGGACTCCCTAAGCCTTGTCACTTAGCCCAAAGAGTCAAGTTCAAATAAATAACAGGCTTAACTCAATAAATTTTAGCCCTCTACACATGTATATACATTTATTAAATTATATATGTCTTTATTATTTGATTTTTTTTTTAATTTTCTAAAATCATTATTGTTGTCTTTATTATTTAATAAAAATAATTGATCAATTACAAAGTGCCATATACCATAATTAACAGCAAACTACTGGAGAACTTGTTTAAAGATTTATGCAAAAGTTGAGGATTCATAGAAATTTTGAAACGTTTAAAAATCGAATAGAAAATGTATGAAATGTTGGGTTCTAAATTTATACTTTTCTCATGGATCGATAAAAAAATATCACATGTCGTGTCAACGGAAAAGTTAATGGTAAACTGACAAAGAACTTGTTTGAAAACTTTTGCAAATGTTGAAAAATCAAATAGAAATTTTGAAATGTTTAGGACTTAAATAGAAAATATGTAAAAGGTTAAGTTCTAAATCTATACTTTTTCCTAAATAATATGGATATAAATATAAATGAGAAATATCCATTAATTCCATAATATTATTTTTCGAGATTTTCATAGGAAACGTGCTTCAAAAATCACATCTTTAGTTCAACCTTACATCTTACAGGCATTAACCTTCATTTCCTACATGGGTTCCTTCATAGATTTTACATTAAATGCTAAAACAAATATTTGCTTTGCCGAATTCAACCTAATTTTTTTTCTTTTTTATTCCTTCTTTTTACTTCTTTAATTGTCTTTTCTCTTTGTAACACTCCGAGGCCTTACATGGGCATTACAACCTACCATGTATTCCAAATGCCTAGAATATGCTAAAGCTTCTAAGTCTACAGGTACTCACTTGATAAATTCAACCACGTTATTTAATTAACTTCTCAAAAGAGTGAGAATATTATCCACCTAGTAACCCATCAAAATCAAAATCTAGTCACTAGTGTAACAAGAGTCTACAATCTCTATAATCCATAAGTATCATAAGACAAATAAACATGAAAAGTTATGATCTCCTCAAATAGAACAATAGTTCCAAAAAGTACTAGAAGTCCTCATAACTACTCAAACTCTAACAATCCATCACTAGCAAGTCAACCTAATCGCCATAGAAATACAAATACTTGATACCCTCCTCTTCTTAGATGTCATCCACAAAAGGCTCCTCATAAATAAGAGAATCATCTATTCATGTGCCTGAAAAAGAACAAAGAATGAGTTGAAGTCTAGTACGGATGCACAAGCACACACGAATGCTAAGATAAATCACTACATGCAAATAATGCAAGTTATATAAGGAATAAAACAAACAATAGATTCATTATCTTAACAAAGGGGTGCTTATGACCCCATCACACCATGATCTTTGTCCACATATATCAATAGATATAAATGTACGTTTTCTTTTAAGTTCTTTATGTCCAAGTTTAGAGGCTAGAAATCTTAGAATTCTAGCTATGTCATCCCATATTCAAGTCCACTAAGAAATCCTCACATATAATCAACAGTTGCCACTCTAGAGATCTACAACTACAGGCCCCTAGAGCGAGCAGGTTAAGCATAATCAACAAACTAATCATTTAGGTCAAATATAGATTAGTCAAGTTAACTCCTTTCTAACTTAGCAAGCATAACTATACAAACAAACATTACATACCTGAATAGTGAGACAAGACAATATTAGAGTCCAGGTATATCACAACCTGAATAGTATCATTGTCATGGTAGATCACTATGCACTATACAAAGGTCTATGATCAATTCCCCTCGTTGATCATAGGCCTTTTATATATCACACAAGACTCCTTCCACTTTATGTTACCCTTAGGCATATAGACGAGTAATATCAAGCATATTAATTGAAATTACTAATTAATTATGTAAATTATTGAAAACAAAGCATGGAACATAGAGTTCTAAGAAGAAAATATTATAGTACAAACTAAATCCATATAAGTTTGTCATTCGTCTAACTACAAAATTATACTAATTAGAAGAAATGAACAATTCTTGGCTAATACTATAGATTCCTTCTTTTGTTCTTTGAAGCATACGGTCCTATCCTGGCATGAGACTCACCTTAGGCGTTCGATGGCTTGAATTGATAAAGAAGTAGCCCTACATCAAAAGAAATCTATCGAGATGTAAGCTTACACTTAATGAGCTAATCCTTTTACCATACTACACAATTAATTTATTTAAATGTACAATCATATAAATGCACGAGATAGTCAGAATGTCAAACAATACATACAGCGACCTAGGAATTGCATGCAATTGAAAATTATGCCTCTTATAGTTGGGGTTGGAGATCATTAATCAACATAAATCATCAATTGGGTTCTAGCACCTAAGTTTCTATCCACTTAAACCAATATGCTTAGATCAACTCATACATAATATATATGGAATGTACAAACTTTACTTTTCATATGAAAAATACACTTTTCTTTTCAAATCAAAATCTTAAGTCTAACAGTGTAGTGGCCTCCACAATCCACATCACATACCCTAAGCGAAAGTTACAAGATATGACCCTTAGTTAACGATTAGTGTCCTTAGCGTCTAGTAAGCTCGAAAGTTAGGACAGAAACTTAATAAATATATATAAGTAGCATAACCTTCGCCTAATCCTTTTAAGAGCCCCCGCTCCTATGAGTTCCTTCTCACTTTCCACGTGAGGTAGCAGTTGATATGGTTATGATGCAAATATGAGAAATGCATGACTCATTGAATTCCTCAATTGAATAATTGCTTAATCTGGTTTTCATTATGATCAAATAATTGTATTCCATAACAACAATACATATCTATCATCATAAATAACTCCATTTTTTTTATCTAGTTAGCAAATCATGGAGTTCAATCACAATATCACATATATGCATTTCCTATATCCCACATGCATTCAAGTTCAATATAGAATTTTAAGTACAACTATACTACAAACAAAACTAAGCATGAAGTCATTGAGAATCATTCGCTCAGCCATGGCTAATCAGTTGTAATAGGCCAGAGGTAAGTCGTCTCCAACAGTAAGGTCTCCTAAACATCATAAATATGATATTATAAGAATTTGAAATGAAATAAAAAGGCTAACCTAAAATCTTTTAAGTTATAATTTTAACTTAGTCTTATATTTCTCTCGGTTATACTAAATCTTTAATTGCATATAACTTTCTCATTTTGAATTTAATTTTTATGATCTTATAGTTAGTTTCCATCATTTTCGAGTGTACTTTTACGTAGTATAGTTAGATTTTAGAGATGAAGCCTACAATTTTGCCTACTGATCAGAACAATAACATCCCTTAGGTTTTAGTCTTCTTTTGGGCTTGAAATTTTGTTGGGCTTTTTATTTCTTTGTGTAATAACTTGGGCTTGGGCTTAGAACATAGTTTTAGACTTAATACTTCCATCAAGGTTGGATTTCCATCCTTTATTTATGACCTTAGTACTATCTTAATTTTCTTGGATTCCTAAATGGGCTTATGTAGTCAAATTGAGCTTGTTTTTGTACAAATCAAAGTTTATGACTTTGTTAGGCTTAGGGAACTTTATGTGGACTTCTTATAGGCCTCATAACACCTTTTCTTTAGGAGCTAAGGTGCTAGTAAAAAATTTCATGAAGGCCCGATCAATTTTTTTAGACTCGGTTTTGAATTTTAGGCTTTTAACCCTTATCTTACTAACCTTGTTTGATCTTTTCACCTTCTTTATTTTATTTTATTGTGTCTTTAAGTGTATTCTTCCTTATTTCCAGATCTAGTAGGTTTGGTTTGGTGGTTTCCAACTTTGTTTTTCCACTTTATTTATCGTTTTCTTAAGTCTAAGTGACAAATGAAAGGTTTACACTACTTGTACCTCAACTCTTACTTAACTTCTTTATGTGAGGATTGCTTTGTCATGATACTAAGGGAAGTTTATAGATCCCACACTTATTATAGGTGCCACACTTTGATTTAGGTCCTTAGGAGTTAGTTTCTATACTAAAGCCATATGTAGTGATTTTTCCTTTGCCTAAAGCTAATTTCAAGCATCTGAAGCTAATGAAAGTAAAAGTAACTCTAGGATATGCCTAAATCTTGCCATGTCCAGCATGCTTCCAAGTTGTTCATGCACTTGTTTCATGACTTTCTCAAGTCATAAGCTTCTACTCTATGTGATAGGTGAGTATTTAACAAGGAAACTAAATCTAATCTACTCATATTCTAGCATTCATGTGAAAGATTCATGAAGCTTAACACTTAGTATAATCTAACTAGGATATCACCTTATGTACATCATAACATCCTCATATAAATGTATGATCTCTTAAGCATAGTATTCTAAAGATACTCAAATTTAAAAACTTACTTCTTTCCGAATGAAATGTGTAGTAGATTTTTTTGCCTAGATGTCCTCCTTAGCTCCTTGTTTTTCCCTTCTTTTTGTGTGCTCCTTAAAGTGTGCCCCTTAAAGCCTAAGTTTTTAGGGGTAGTTTTGGTGCTTCAAAGTTTCCTTAAATGGGGTGTTCTAGGTTATCTAAGTTGGTCCTTTGGAGTGGCTAGAGTAGAGGCAATAAAAGAACACTTTTGTGCCGTATATGTGTGTGATTAAGTGGTGGTGATGGGGAGAGATGTGGGGCTCTTATCTTTCTTTTTGTTTGTAAACTAAAAGTGTTTGAAAGTGAGAGAGAATGAGAAGATTTTGAGATGGAAGTGGCCATTTGTGCATGTGTGGAAATGCATCTCAAATCTATGTCTTTTTGTTGCTTCTAAGTTAATGATATAATGATTGGATGATGTAAGCAAATTAGGACAAATAGTGGTTGTAAAAAACAAGTGAATGGATGGTTAAATGACAAGTTATGGCATGCCTCTCCTTCACTTTTCAAACTGGCATGGCATTGTGTCCTTTAGGGCATGGGCTTGTCAAATCCACTTGATTTAGAATTAAATAAATGGGGTAGTTAGATAACTTATCTATGTGTAGTATAACTTGTAAATTGTCTTACTATGAGCTTTTAAAAGTTATCAAATGATAAGTCAATCTATTTCTCACTATTGACTTTAGTGCTAATTAATTTTAAATTGAAATTGAATATGATTGATTGGTTAGAAGTCTTACATGTATGGTCCTTTTAAGGTTCAGCTCTTGTAATAATTCATATATTATGATTTGCTTCTTAAAGGAAATTATAGAGTTTTAGAATTTAGCAAAAATTGGTTAAGTTCGAATTTTCAATTATTCACTTAGGGTCTCATTAGTCTTAAGTATCTCTAGCTCATCTTAAAGTTCAGGGTTTTTGATGATTTAGAGTTCAATGTTTTTGTCTTAGGGTTTTTAGTAGTTTAAGTCAATAATTCATCTTACTTAGGGTTTAGGATGACTTTTAGGATTTTCAAATACTTTGAAACTTTTGAATTGAAAAACTAGGTTTGATTTCTAAACACAACTTTAAGTTCTTAGTTTAGTTAATTCTTGGGAATGATCGAGAAGCACTCTTGGTTACTTAAATATCACCTAAAGTAGCAAGGTTTATAAGGTAAGTATAAAGGAAGTAATCCGAGCAATTAACTTGATCAAAAGCATAAATCCTTCTTAACTTTCTTAATCAACTAAAATCAACAACACTTTAAGTTAGAATCCCTTCAACCTTCTTGGTCTTTAACTATCTTAAGCTTCTAAGGGTTGGAAGTGTGTAAAGATCGGATCTTTTAAAGGTAAAAAGGCTAAATAAGGATTTAATTGGATGGTTAAAGGTTGTAAGAAGGCTGAAGAAACAAAATCTGGATGCGATAACGTGTAACATCTAGATGTCAAGTTGAAGTCACTCATAGTGGCCTAGCATCCGGACACCTTGTTGCTGTTCTGCAAATTGTAGAATTGCTCAAGATTGTCACCAAGCACAAATTGTTGAACTAAAGGTTCATTAATTGATTTTGATGAGAACAAAATAAAAGTAGATGATCAAACTAATTATTATTTGAATATATTGAGTTAATTGAATAAGAATGATTAATTTGCTTAAGAATTAAAGATAACAATTAACTCTACAAGATATTTAATCTTTTGAGTGATGATCAAATGACCTTGAAGATGGATTGCAATGTGTATTTGTTTGTTGTGTGTTAAAGTTACTTTAAGGAAAATTTGGCCTACTAACTTGATGGCACAAGGAAGAATCAGGTTGTTGGTATAAAGTCTTAAATAACAAAAAGAAAAGCTCTCTGAAGTATGAAAGAGGTTGACAATAAGTTCTTTCAAAATTAACTATTTGTCCCTTTGTTAGTGGTGTTCCAGAAATGTCTACAATCGATATCTACTTCCAATGTATGGTAATTTTCAATTTTCAACAAATATTCATGAGGAGGCTTTATTTACATTTGTATGTCAAATCCAAGTATGACTCATCTAGGTTTGTTAACAAATATTAGAATTTACTGAAAAGGAAATTAGTTCAACGTAACACCAACAATCTTCAAATTTTAGTTCATCAAATTTGTAATTCTTTAATCTAATTCTAAGTTTGGTTTAATTGGAAACATTGCATTTAATATAAAGTGGTTAAGTTATTTTATTATGTCAACATAAAGGGTAAAAGTTTTCACGATCAGCTCTTCAACATCAACGTGGAACGTGGATTGTGTAATAAATCAACTTGAGTAGCAAGATTATTATTCTTCACATGAGCAAGCAGTCTTAGTATGAGATAAGGCCAATCAAAGTGAACATGGTCAAAAGATTTTAACTCCTAGCTTTTTCTCTAAAACATGATAACGAGGGAACATTATATGCGATATATTATTAATGTATATATATATATATTTATGAAGGAGCATTTTAGTGTGTTCATCTATGGATTTTAGCAACAACATACAACAATAGAGCATATTTTACAAGCAAAATTTATGGAATACCTTTGAAGATATGAAATCAAGATAAAGTTATGGAATAAGTTAGGAAAAATATCTACGATTATTTTTTTTTTTTCAAATTTAAGAGAGATATGAGATATGGATTAAGTTTATACAAATAACTTAGATTCAAATTCAAATAAGAGAAGATGAAAATATGGATAAATGTTTAATGTAGAATGTTTTAGAGATATTTTTGAATTCAAATTGTGAAGAATTATAAGGGATTTCAATTTTAAAATGAATGAGATACATATATCTATGGAAGAGATAAGTTTTGAGCAAATATTTATGGTTTTTAGTAGAGTTTATTAAGTGAAAAAGTACAATAGAGATTATTGGACGAATTTTGTAATATTTATCTTTAGGATTTGAATTTCAAAGTTGGAGATAAATTTGGAGAACAACTCAAATCCCCAAAATATCTCTAACTAGCCTTTTAGTCATTATTCTAAGATGTAATCAATAAATTTCTAGCAACATGATTTGAATGGAAGATTAAGAGACATCTAGAAAATTCTGAAAAAAATTATAATCAACAACAGACAATCAAAATCTTCTTTAGAAACTATGCAACATAGATTTTCACTCTACTGTTTTTGTATTTGTACTAAACTTCTAAAAAGGATATTTGTATTATATTTCCTAATTCTGATTGTAGTATTATAAGTGAATGTGTTTTTGAGTGATAATGAGGTGTTGGGAGATCTCTATAACTTGTATGTAGCTTAAGAGAAGCTACTGAAATAAGGTAGGAAATGACTGATACCTATTGTAACCTCATATTTATTCATTTGAATAGTGAATTTAGACTAGTGGAACGACACAATTAAGGATGACCGAGTCCGAGTTAGAAGAGAACAGTAGGCATAAGGCTGAAACATTTTAAATCATCTCGCTAATTCTCTCTTTCCTATCTCTATTTATTTCTTGCACTTTAGTATTTGTGTCATTATTATTGCACTTAAAAGTTAACAATCACTATGCTACTAATCAAGATATATTAAGTTATTAAGAGGGGTTTTTGTTTGAAAATCGAAAAAGTTATAAATTTTGTTAAAGATATTGATTCACCCCTCTTCTTGATATATTACACAAAACTTACATAAAAGCATCAAAAGCAAGTAGTCTTAAGAGAGTACATATGGTGTTTAACCACCAAACTGAAGAGTGAATCCCTCTCTTACACAAAAGGCTACTTTATTAGCTACTTAATTGGCTATTATTGAAACAAAAGATACAAAAGCATCTCTAAAAGATAATAATTTAACTTTAATATCTTTAATAATTGGTAAATGTATCCAAGCTACTGTTGAAGATAAGCCATTCACCACTTTCACCACCACTCTTACATTTGATTCCACTATAATATTCTCCCAACCTTTCTCTTTAGCTAACTTAAGGCCTTTTAAAGTTGCCTAACATTCCATGGTTTCAATTGAAGGCCCACCCAATTCCTCCACAAAGCCTGCTACTACTTTTCATTCCCAATTTCTCACTATAACCTTGACCCCACCTCTTACGTTATGCCCATTCTAAGCACCATCCATGTTAATTTTTAATTTCTAAAAAAGGGAGGAGACTAAACCCTAATTTCAGAAGACATACCACGATCAAACCCTTAACCCACTGGAATCTGCTTCAAATCCTTTCATTCACACCATGCTCTCTTTGACTTACTCACTATCAAAGAAAGATCTATATTTTTGTGTTCATAAACACAATGACATCTTTTAAGCCATATAGCCTGACATGTACCAACTATTAGCCCTTTCCTCTTTCCTCCTTGAATCATTGTAATTTTTTACCATCTCTTCCACCTACTCCTGCAAAGAAGTGATTGATGCCTTATCAACCTTTAGATTTAAAGCCCTAAACCATACATAATCTACCTAAGAATAGCAAAGAATTGCATGTTCCTCAATCTCCACTTCTTTATAGAAAGCACAGTTTGAAGAGGTAAGAATCTTTCGTCGATGAAGGTTAGCTAACACTAGTAAAGATATATGTACAGCTCTCTAATAGAAATATTTAATCTTTAGTAGTGTATCAAGTGCCCATGACTCATTCCAATTACCCATTAACAAAGTTGTGGAAGTTGAAGCCCTTCATTCTGATATTGCCTCTTTAATTAGCCAAGAATCTGTAGGCAAACTTAATTGAAAAGACTCCTAATCTGTCAAACAGTTAAATAAAGCAGTCTTCTTTGGCCCCATGAGATAAAGTTACTTTATTCTTCTCATTTCTTCATCTGTGAAGAGATCTCTAAACCAAGTAAAATCCTACATTCTTTTGTATTTATTAGTTAGCTTGTTGATTGTATAGTCTTCTAAACCTTCGAAAGGACATTCCTTTCGCTTATAATTTGGCAATCTTAGTACCTATTGGTCTTCCCATATTTTCACTTGTTCCCCACCCCCCTATTTGCCTAATACCTCCATCAAACAACACTTTCTTGCCCTCCAAAATACTCAACCATGCCTAAGAAGCCCTAACCCTTCTCCTTAGCTTTCTAAAATTAAACTTAGAAAGTATAAACCTTTGAGCAGTTTGACCTAAAGCGAATTCAGATTAGAGTGGATCTCTAAGCCAACTTCATTAAAAGAGTAATATTAAATAATTTCAGATCCTTGAACCCTATTCTACCCTTCAACTTTAGTTTTCATAACTCTTTCCAACTCACCTAATGGATTTTTCCTTAACTCTTTTGCTGCCCCCACCAAAATCTAGCTATCAAGCTATTGTCTTCCTTACATTATTTGTTAGGGAAGCTAAAGCACCCCATAAATTAAGTAAGAACTGCATTTGCCATTGATTTAATTAAAATATCCTTCCTAGTTAAGCTTAGAAGCAACCACTTCCACCCCTATAGCTTCGACACAATCTTGTCTTTTACAAATTTTAGAGCCTCACACTTGGACTTACCCCACATTGTTGGAAGCTTGAGATACTTCCCTAAGTTAAATAGAGACTGAATGCCCAAAATACCTAATAGTTGCTCCTTAAGATTAGTAGAAGAGTTTTTGTTAAAGTATATATTAAATTTTGCAAAATTCACTTTTGTCCACTTATTCGACAATGAGTCATCAATATGTCTTTGACCCTATTCAAATTTAGTGTTGTAGCATCAAGAAACAATAAAGAATCATCAACAAAAAAAAAAAAAGATGCATAAGCATGGTACAATTTCTCTTAATCGAAACACCTTTAATAATACCTTCCTTAACTAGCAAATTGATCCCCCTAAATAATTCATCAACAATAATAATAAAAAGATATGGGAAAAGGGATCCCCTTACCTAAGACCTCTAGAAAGTTTAACTTTGCTAATAACTTTCCCATTTACCAATACATTATACTCCATAGTGGTTACACAAAACATTACCCATGACACCCATTTAAGATCTAAACCTAGCTTTAAAATAACACTCCTCAAAATTCCCACTCTATCTTATCGTAGGCTTTATTCATATCCAACTTTAGTGCACACGAATAAAACTTTCCTACTGATTTTGTCTTAAGGAAGTAAAACATTTCATGAGCAATTAAACTATTGTCTTCTATTAACCTTCTTGCAAAAAAAAGCACTTTGATTTTCAGTAACAATCTTATCTAAAAAAGGCTTCAAGCGGTTAACCAAATTTTTTAAGATAACTTTGTAACGAAAATCGCAAGGACTTATTGGCCTATAATGACTTAGAGACTTAGGATTTGGGACTTTAGGAATCAAAACAAGATTAGCAAGGCTAAAAGAAAGAGGAAACTTACCTATAGTAAAAAAAAAAATATTGGATAGCATTGACAAGGGAAGAACCTATGATATGCTAGTAAGTTTGATAAAATATTCTTGAGAAACCATCCGGCTTGAGAGCTTGTAAGCCAGTAAGTTGAAATATCGCTTGCTTGATTTCCTCTTCATTTACTGTAGCATAAAGAAATTAATTATCTTCCTTATTAAACACAGGACTAACCCAATTTAAACAAAATCCAATGTCCTTGCCTCTTCCAGCAGAAAACAAAGTTCTAAAAAAAATGAGTGAAAGCTTCTGTAATATCCCTTTCTTAATCCAACCAACAACTTGCTAAATTTTTTATTTTCAGTATCTTTTTATTTTTTGTCTTTTAGTGATAATGGAATAGTGAAAAAAGAGGTGTTGTGGCCACCATAATTGAGCCAATTAATGCGAGATCACTTATGCCAATATAATTCCTCTCTACCCTACAATTCTTCGATCTATCTAATAATCTCCTCTTCATCCTCTATTTCACTTTCAACTTCTTTATCCTAAATTTTAACAAGCAAACTTATAAGTCTCTCGATTTCTTTCTCATTATTTGGAATTAATTACTTACTATAATCAACTAATTTATACCTGCAGCGTCTTAGTTTAGTTAGGAACTCCACATTGCTACTGCCGATATCACTTCACCAACTATTCTCCACCACCCCTTGATAGCCATTCGCATTACACCAAAAATTCTCAAACTTAAACCTCTTAGGAACCTTCTTGTCTTACTAGAAAATATTAATAACAAGCATAACGTGGCCATGTGCTATTATCGGAGCATATGTGGCTTACGTTTTACTATGCAAATGCATCCAATCACATGAAGCAAAAGCTTGATCGATTCTTTCTTTAATTAGACCACCATAGAAATTTTTATTTATCTAAGTGAATATTTAGCCTTGAAAGCTGATGTTATGAAGGTATGTATCGAACAACATCCTCCTAGACCCCTCAATTTTCCTTTTACTTCTCTCTCTTCCCCTATTCTTCTAAAATCTGCTAAAATCTCATTAAAGTCTCCCAGATAAAACTAATGATCGTTAATGGATTGAGAGAGTTGTATAAGATTATTCCAAAGATCCTTTTTCCTTAGATAGTCAGTAGGAGAATAAACTCAAGATATAAACCCAATCAAAGACCTATTAGCACGCTTCACTTCAATCACCATACAATCTTTGATTGCATCCAAAATAGTCACAATAACATCTCTATTCCACTAAAGAGCTAACCCACTAGCTATACCTCTTACTGGAACATAATAACCTTAACATACCTCAACCACCTTCTAATGCGATAAACAAAAGTGTTTTTGTTTTTTGTTTCCATTAGAAAAACAATACTAAGATTTCGTTTATTATAAGTCTAGTCAAATTCTAAATTGTCAATGATGGACTAAGTCCTTGAGAATTCCAACTTAAGAGAATCATGGTGCCTTTATGGTAGTTACAAGCCTATTAGTGTAGCCTTTCAGCTCATTATCATCAACTTGAGTCACCTTGACATCCACCAAAGTTGAACTATCATAATCTTTAATCAAATTAAATTCTCTAATTTTTCTATTCCTCCTAAACTTCTTAGTGCCTTGAGTTTGCCCACTGCCTAGCACAAAGGAAGGTTTATATTCCAAACTCAAAGGTCCCTCCCCACTCTTGGCTTCTTCAAAACATCCTCAATGTTTTACTAACTCTTTCTTTTAATATTCATTTTCTTAAATTCTTAAACAACCACTAGGGTTACATCCTTCTGAGTACAAAGTTCAAATAGAGCTAGATTAGTAGGGTCTCCAATTTCCTCTAAAGGAAATTGTACAATATAAATTGAGGGACATTTGGCTTCTATAGGTCGGATGTTTAGAGTATTGGGTGAAGAAATAGCCGAAATAGAATGAGACATGGTAGGGCTAAAGTTTTCAAATTAGTGAAGGTTTTAGGAAGGAGAAAGATGTTGAAGAGAGGTAGAACTAACAGGATTTACATCATTAATTATAGAACTTAGAGAGAAATTAGTGCTAGATTGAACAAAGTTTAAAGGGGGGTTAATAAAAGGTAAGTCAAGCTTAGAAAGTGGGTCTAATTTCTGCAAATTCACCTTAGACTCCAGCTTAGTACTTAACTCAATATCACCCTTCTGAAATCTAATAGCAACAATTTGCGGTCTCCATGCCTTTGCACTATCTCTAAACTAACTTCCTCCAACCCAAAAACCATCCTTAACACCCATTACATGTAGTCCAAGACCAAATCCTCCACTAGCCCCTTCCACTTTTATGCCATTCTTAGCAATATGATCAAGCCTTCTACAAGTAGAGTGAAAATCAGAGAGTTTATCATATTTAAAGAAAAATTTATATCTGTCACTAACATTACAACTTATTCACATATCTTTTTTTAGAGGCTTTAAAACATTAATCAAATTTTTTATTCAAACAAAACCCCTTCTCATACCATTCGCAAGACAAATTGGTTTAACATCAATAAGCTTACCTAAGTATAAACTAATTATTTTAGCATTCAACTCATTCATCTAATCAAGCTTAACCCCATGAACTTGTACCAAAAAAGCAACCTCATCAAATTGACTGCCTCCAAAGTGTAGTCACTACACTACTCCTTAAGCACAAAAACATAATTGATAACAACCTAAGGACCTACAACTTCTCTCATCATCTGCAAAGAGCTAAAAGAGACAAGAAACTTGTTAAACCCAGCTGCAGTAAAAGTAACTTCCCCAAAGGATTCCTATGATTTCCTTAAAAGTACTCATAACTACAGTGCAATTCAAAGCTTTGTCCATAATAACCTGACCAATCAAAACACATTCTCGCTTACCAATATTCTCAGTCCTTAACTCTAGTATTAAGTTATCCTCATCACCACTTTCGTGTAACTATAGCATTATAGGTTTCTTTCTTTTATCAATACTATCTATACATGCCTCACAACAAATAAGAAAGAAAAAGTATTAGATATGAACAAATTGATTATTCTAAATTGCAGGGAGGAACAGAGATAGAGTAAGCAACATAATAACTAAGATTAAACAGCTCCCCAACAGAAGATTGGAATGCAGACTAAAATATGATCATAAACTAAGGAAGAGAGGAAGGAGATAAAGGTAGCATTCGGTTATGCAATTTTCATGATACTAGACTGAATGAAAAATTTTATCTTATGTTTAGTTTTGTAACTAGACAAAATACCTAAATTTTGTCATATTTGCTCCATAATATAAAAATGGAATTTACTGGATCAAAACAAAAAATATTTTACATTTCTAAAAATACCTCTCAACGTTGTAATATTAAGTTAATGAATATTATTTTTATTAAATATTAAAAAATATTTATTTTATAATATAAATAAGTAATTTTTTAATATAAATTTTATATCAGTATTGTACAAAACAAATATAATACAATAAACTTGTATTGTCCAATTCTTCTTATACTTGTCCTGTCCAATTCTTTTTATCCTATCCAGTCTTTATAACCAAACACTATTTAAGAGTGAAATAATAGATAGAATGAAGAAACATTACCTATCAACCTGCAATGTGTAAGAACAACTATAGCCAGCTAAGCAAAGACACACAACTCCAGTATTTTGAATGAAATGAAAGTGAGCAATGTAAGAAAAAAGATTAGTAATGTTTAATTTTGTTTAAGGCTATAAAGAAAGTATAAGAGTGAATGTAACAGTATGAATGAGACGATGAATATTCTGGAAATGCATAATAAAGCGTGATTTTTTGTGCAACGATTAAAGGAATCAAGTTTATTATAGGAGAGAGAGAAAGAAGAAAGAAGTTGTGACGTGTAAAACAGTTGATGATGCACGCAAACGATGTAAGGGTTTCTCACTAACGAGAGGAAAAGCTCTCAAACGAGAGGAACACCCATCACATAGATTCCTTATTAGGCTTTGAATGAGGACTATTATATATACTTATATAGTCTTATCTTACAAGTTTTTTATGAAAATCTAAAATGTATTTCCCTATGTTGACTGCATTCGACCCTTACTGACGTATTGCATTCGACAACAGGCTCCATAGACATAACAAAACCTAGCTCATTTCAGCGTTCCACTGCAATTGCAATTTCCATTAATTCATTATCTCACTAGCTTCATTACCCAATCATCTCTTATACCGTGACAAAGCATTCTGGTTCCACTATCCAATCTACTTCCACTTTATCTAATCAAGCTCCCAATTCCAAAATTCATAAGTCAACGTATTACATTTCAACTCATTAATTTTACCCCTCATCATTTAATTTGATAAATATGTAGTATAAACAATGTTATCAAATTCGAACCTTGACCCAAAAGTGAGAGGAGTTCAAGGATTAAGAGGGTCAAATCAAGACTGAACCAATGCGATTCAAGGCTAATAAAAATAATATAATATAATTCGTATTTATTTATAATATAATAAAATTTACATATATTATTGAGAATTAATATAATAAAAAGCTTTTCAAGATTTATATTTTGTTTTTCTTTTATTTATATTTTTTAACAAATTAGTGTACCTTTTTAAAAATATAAGGAAAAATAATATATTTTAACTTAAAAAAACCTAGTGGGTTCTTATAAAAATTAGGTAAGACTTGGACTAATTGGTTCAATAAAGTCAAACTAAAATTACTATCAATAAAGATTATAGGAATGATTCAAACCGATTTTATGGAATAATTGGGTCAAATCGAATTCAACTAGACAAGTTAACCTAGGTCTTATAACACTAAGTATAAGTTCATCGATGGTTTGCTAATATATGCTTTTATTAACTGCATTAACACTTTATTTGCATAAACAGTTAATTTTAAAACATGAATCATGTAAATACTAATATTTGTTTGTAAAAATCTAAAAACACAAATATTTTTGTAATATTTCTAATAAAAAATTTAATTAATCAATCAATTTAATGAAATAAAATATAAAATATCAAAAAAGAAAAGATATTTAAGTTTGTATTGGCATGGAGTATTTTGGTGTCCTCATACTCTTTCTAAAAGTTTATATACATATAATTTTATGTTGCTTACAAAAAATACACTCAAAATAATCTCTCATTTTGCACTAAAGTATCATTATATTTCACTTTTCCCATTATTACTAAGTAGATTATTTCATGGAAAGGTGGCTAAGGGATAAGTAGGGTACCTACTTATATTCTATTCCACTAGGTATATTCTGAGTGAGCATCAAAAGTTACATAATTAGTTTCGTTATCAAATTTTCAAAACTTGCTCTCATATGTATGAAATCTTTATACTTTGTCGTTTGTACCTACTTTAAATCTTGAACTATAAGATACACATGACAAGAGCTTTAGAATTCCCTATATTCACTTTATAAAATTTATTAAATTACAATCATAAATGATTTGATTTCCAATTTACATGAGACATTTCAACTTTTACAAATGATCATTCAATTTGCTACAAGTTCAATGGTTTCGTTTAATATCACATGAAATTCAAATAATGGAGATAGAAAAATTAATATATGACTGGTTTCACCACACATTTCATATGTTTTATGCATGGAAAAACTTATAATTTTATATATAATTTTTTTTCTTAATAATACTTAAATTTGAAATTCATGGGAAGATAGAAAAATTATAGGTTTCATAATGTTCACTTTACCCTGTAGGTTTTGCAGGATAAATGTTTACTGTAATTTTGAAGTGCCATAGAGCAGGTTTTTGTTTCAAAACTTCAAAATCAATGCCTTACAAGATGGCTTTTTGAGTATGATTTATACCCTATTTATTTTGTATCTATTCACCCCCTTTATACAGGTATTTTAAGAAGAGTAAATAGTTATTTCAGTTTCATTTTGTAAAAGTAATCTCTAAATGGAAGTCATTGGACTGAGCGGTTTTTATTAGAATGCAACTTAAAATTTTATTCACATATTGTATATATGAGTATTCCACGTTGTATGTTAGAAAATAATCACAACCTAAATACAAACATTGGGCTTATAAAATAAAAAGAATATGGGTTATTTAAGAAACCCTTTTTTTCCCCAACTGTGAAGCTATTTAATATTTTTATTCAGCAAGATCTTAAATTACTAAAATATAGTATGTTCTTAATTGGCATAAGAAAAGTTGAAAGGAGGCATGCAACAGATAATTTTTTTAAAAAAATACAACTTTAGAAATAAATAATCTTATATACTATACAAAATCTAATGTGAAAGAAAACATAAATGTATGGCATCGTTTGATCAAGCTTTAAAAATGATTTAAATGAAACAAACAAAAGCCGAAAACAAAAAGAAATAGCTATGGATACATATTACACTCAGTTATATATTTGAATTATATGCTCAAATGTGTAAATTTGAATTTTATGGCCGAATAAGTTAATTGTGTCCCTACATCCTGTCGTTTTCACTTTCTTTCTTGATATATACGCTGCTTGGTCTTATTCAACTTAACCTCTTTATAGTTTATGGGGGAAAAAAGAAGCCTCTTTATAGTTTAATTGATTCCCGTGTTTCTTGTATCGATGGTAACTTTGATGCGGGTGAAATTCGGTTAAACAAATAAAGAGAAAAACTCTCTGACATCGAAAATTATGATGATGTTCTTGTTAGATGTTAATAATAGAAGACTATAATAATGGAAATAGATGAAGTAAATACGTTTATGTATATCGGGTATTTTATAATTTTGAAAATAGATAGAATTATATAAGTTTAAACACCTCAAGTGGTAATTATTCGATGTTTAAATAATATATATACATATATATATTATTAAAGTGAATTGATCCCTAAGTAATCGTTCTTTTAAATATTACCATTTAACTCTTTAATTAAAATTTTATTATAAAAAAATAATATTAAAAATAATTTNCTAAAATGTATTTCCCTATGTTGACTGCATTCGACCCTTACTGACGTATTGCATTCGACAACAGGCTCCATAGACATAACAAAACCTAGCTCATTTCAGCGTTCCACTGCAATTGCAATTTCCATTAATTCATTATCTCACTAGCTTCATTACCCAATCATCTCTTATACCGTGACAAAGCATTCTGGTTCCACTATCCAATCTACTTCCACTTTATCTAATCAAGCTCCCAATTCCAAAATTCATAAGTCAACGTATTACATTTCAACTCATTAATTTTACCCCTCATCATTTAATTTGATAAATATGTAGTATAAACAATGTTATCAAATTCGAACCTTGACCCAAAAGTGAGAGGAGTTCAAGGATTAAGAGGGTCAAATCAAGACTGAACCAATGCGATTCAAGGCTAATAAAAATAATATAATATAATTCGTATTTATTTATAATATAATAAAATTTACATATATTATTGAGAATTAATATAATAAAAAGCTTTTCAAGATTTATATTTTGTTTTTCTTTTATTTATATTTTTTAACAAATTAGTGTACCTTTTTAAAAATATAAGGAAAAATAATATATTTTAACTTAAAAAAACCTAGTGGGTTCTTATAAAAATTAGGTAAGACTTGGACTAATTGGTTCAATAAAGTCAAACTAAAATTACTATCAATAAAGATTATAGGAATGATTCAAACCGATTTTATGGAATAATTGGGTCAAATCGAATTCAACTAGACAAGTTAACCTAGGTCTTATAACACTAAGTATAAGTTCATCGATGGTTTGCTAATATATGCTTTTATTAACTGCATTAACACTTTATTTGCATAAACAGTTAATTTTAAAACATGAATCATGTAAATACTAATATTTGTTTGTAAAAATCTAAAAACACAAATATTTTTGTAATATTTCTAATAAAAAATTTAATTAATCAATCAATTTAATGAAATAAAATATAAAATATCAAAAAAGAAAAGATATTTAAGTTTGTATTGGCATGGAGTATTTTGGTGTCCTCATACTCTTTCTAAAAGTTTATATACATATAATTTTATGTTGCTTACAAAAAATACACTCAAAATAATCTCTCATTTTGCACTAAAGTATCATTATATTTCACTTTTCCCATTATTACTAAGTAGATTATTTCATGGAAAGGTGGCTAAGGGATAAGTAGGGTACCTACTTATATTCTATTCCACTAGGTATATTCTGAGTGAGCATCAAAAGTTACATAATTAGTTTCGTTATCAAATTTTCAAAACTTGCTCTCATATGTATGAAATCTTTATACTTTGTCGTTTGTACCTACTTTAAATCTTGAACTATAAGATACACATGACAAGAGCTTTAGAATTCCCTATATTCACTTTATAAAATTTATTAAATTACAATCATAAATGATTTGATTTCCAATTTACATGAGACATTTCAACTTTTACAAATGATCATTCAATTTGCTACAAGTTCAATGGTTTCGTTTAATATCACATGAAATTCAAATAATGGAGATAGAAAAATTAATATATGACTGGTTTCACCACACATTTCATATGTTTTATGCATGGAAAAACTTATAATTTTATATATAATTTTTTTTCTTAATAATACTTAAATTTGAAATTCATGGGAAGATAGAAAAATTATAGGTTTCATAATGTTCACTTTACCCTGTAGGTTTTGCAGGATAAATGTTTACTGTAATTTTGAAGTGCCATAGAGCAGGTTTTTGTTTCAAAACTTCAAAATCAATGCCTTACAAGATGGCTTTTTGAGTATGATTTATACCCTATTTATTTTGTATCTATTCACCCCCTTTATACAGGTATTTTAAGAAGAGTAAATAGTTATTTCAGTTTCATTTTGTAAAAGTAATCTCTAAATGGAAGTCATTGGACTGAGCGGTTTTTATTAGAATGCAACTTAAAATTTTATTCACATATTGTATATATGAGTATTCCACGTTGTATGTTAGAAAATAATCACAACCTAAATACAAACATTGGGCTTATAAAATAAAAAGAATATGGGTTATTTAAGAAACCCTTTTTTTCCCCAACTGTGAAGCTATTTAATATTTTTATTCAGCAAGATCTTAAATTACTAAAATATAGTATGTTCTTAATTGGCATAAGAAAAGTTGAAAGGAGGCATGCAACAGATAATTTTTTTAAAAAAATACAACTTTAGAAATAAATAATCTTATATACTATACAAAATCTAATGTGAAAGAAAACATAAATGTATGGCATCGTTTGATCAAGCTTTAAAAATGATTTAAATGAAACAAACAAAAGCCGAAAACAAAAAGAAATAGCTATGGATACATATTACACTCAGTTATATATTTGAATTATATGCTCAAATGTGTAAATTTGAATTTTATGGCCGAATAAGTTAATTGTGTCCCTACATCCTGTCGTTTTCACTTTCTTTCTTGATATATACGCTGCTTGGTCTTATTCAACTTAACCTCTTTATAGTTTATGGGGGAAAAAAGAAGCCTCTTTATAGTTTAATTGATTCCCGTGTTTCTTGTATCGATGGTAACTTTGATGCGGGTGAAATTCGGTTAAACAAATAAAGAGAAAAACTCTCTGACATCGAAAATTATGATGATGTTCTTGTTAGATGTTAATAATAGAAGACTATAATAATGGAAATAGATGAAGTAAATACGTTTATGTATATCGGGTATTTTATAATTTTGAAAATAGATAGAATTATATAAGTTTAAACACCTCAAGTGGTAATTATTCGATGTTTAAATAATATATATACATATATATATTATTAAAGTGAATTGATCCCTAAGTAATCGTTCTTTTAAATATTACCATTTAACTCTTTAATTAAAATTTTATTATAAAAAAATAATATTAAAAATAATTTACTAAAACTATAATAATTTTATACTAAAAAATATTCTCTTTCATTAATCTCTTCCAATCTAAAAACTCGTTTTCTTTACTATCTTTCCATATAACATGGTGTTTTATGATCTCTTTCCTTGACGATTTCTCTCTCTTTTTATTTTCTCTACTACCTTATTTTACATGCGTACATTACATGAATAAAATTCGGATTATAATAAAATATAATTATGATAATAATTGATGTCCACTCACATTTATAGATTTCTATTCGTAATTCTGATTTACTCATAAATAAAAAACTAAAAGACTTAAAGTAAGTATAAATTAAAAAAAGAAGAAGAAATCTATACTTTTATCATTTAACAAAAATTATAATTTTTCATCGAATAGATAATAGTAAATTTTAAAAATATAAATTTAATTTTATTTAATCTGTACACACATCACAAGTATATTGTACGCTAGTATAAATAAATGGTGAATTAAAATTTTTGAATAGAAATTTAGTGATTCTTGAACTTGTAATATGGAAAAAAAATTCAATATTATTAATATTTTATATGAATCGATTAGTGGTGTATAAATAACAATAATATTTAAAACACTTAAAAAAACCTCATACTTTGAAAAAAAATATTAACTAGTATCTATATATTTTAATAAGGAAGATTCTACGTCCTATCCTCTATTTTGATAGTATTGATCATGCTTATTATCTCATTATTTATTTTTATATTTTTAAATTTGAATTGTTAAATTCATAATTTGTTTAATTGTCTAAATTTAAAAATAATAAAATTAAAAATAAAATAGATGACAACACTACTTACATTTAATAAAAAGAATGATACTATAGAAAAATCTATTTTAATAAATATGTCATCTCCTGCCTTTTGATCCTTCATAATTTATTGGGGTGTGCCTAATTATTTATTAGAGGTAAAAACTAAAATTACTCAAATAAAATTAAAAAAATAAAAAGATAAATCATAATATACGCGTGAGTCCTGATATAAAAATGGTTATATAATTGTTCCTTCCCAAACCCCTATCCTATAGCAAAATGGGAAGGCCACGATCTACGGTCGAGATCCCTCACCGCCGCCGTTACTCCGATCAGGAATCGGAACCCCAATACCAACACCAAACCACCGACTCGGACAGCTCAGACCGCTACCACATGAATCGCCGCCGCAGCCCCTCCTACGACTCCTACGACCGCTATAATAGCCGTGATTCCTATCTTCGCAGGGATCACGCAATTTCGCCAGATTCAAGAAATCGAAGAGGAAGAAGAAGGAGCCGCAGTCCTTTTGATAATGGAAACCATGCCAAAGCCCCAGCTGTATCCCGAAACGATCTTCCGAGGCGGTTCGGAAGGAAAAGATCGTACCTTGATAGGGATGGGAAATTTTCAGAGTCGGAATCTGATGAGGAATTGAAAGGGTTAAGCAAAGAGGAGTACAGGAGGTTGAAGAGGCAAAAGATGAGGAAAGCCATGAAGTTTTGTATATGGAATTGCACGCCGAGTCCTCCTAGAGGCGCAATGGACGATGTTGAGGAGGAAATTGAAGAGAAGCTCGTCGAGGGTTTTGAGAAGAGCGATGGGAAAGAGGAGGAGAGAGAAAAGGGGAAAGAGTCCAGTTCTGGTGGTGATAGTGATTCTGAAAGCGACTTAGAATCGGAATCAGAATCTGAATCTGAGGAGGAATTAAGGAGGAGAAAGAGGAAGAAAAGGAGATCTTCTGGTTTGAGGAGGAGAAGGAGTAAGAAAGTGGATTATAGTGAGAGTGATTCTGAGAGCGGTAGTGATAGTGAAACTGAAGTTGAGGATTCAGATTCAGAAGAGGAAGAGGAAGCGGATAGGAAAATGAGAAAGAAATCAAGGAGCAAGCGGGGTAAGAGAAGTAGTGGGAGCAGTAGTAGAAGAAGGAGGAGGAGGAGGAAGAGTAGATATAGTGAATCTAATGAGAGTGATTATAGTGTTAGTGATAGCGATGATGATTTGAAATCGAAGAATAAGAAGAAGAAGAAGAGAAGGGATTCTTCTTCCAAATCAAAGCAGAGTCGTAGTAGGAAGAAAATGTCTGAAAGTGAGAGTGAGAATGAGAGTGCTAGTGAGGACTCGAATGAGTGTCTGAAGTCACCGGGGGATGTAAATAACATTGGCAATGAGACATTGAAGTCAGAAGTGAATGTGGAGGCACTTAATTTCAAGGAATTGCTGGACTCCCAAAAGAAACCTGCCATAGATAATGAACCTGCGGTGGGTCCCATGCCATTGCCAAGGGCAGAGGGGCATATCAGTTATGGAGGGGCGCTTAGGCCTGGTGAAGGTGATGCCATTGCGCAGTATGTTCAGCAAGGAAAGCGTATTCCACGAAGAGGTGAAGTGGGTCTTTCTGCTGAGGAGATTCAAAAATTCGAGAGTTTAGGGTATGTTATGAGTGGTAGTAGGCACCAGAGAATGAATGCTATTCGTATTAGGAAAGAAAACCAGGTTTACAGTGCTGAGGATAAGAGAGCTTTGGCTATGTTCAATTATGAAGAGAAGGCCAAGAGGGAGCACAAGGTCATGGCAGATTTGCAGCGGCTGGTGCAGCGTCATATAGGGCAAGAAGTGGGACCTACTCATGATCCTTTCGCTGCTAAAGCTGCTGATGGTGCCGATGCTTGATGGACTGGTATGTTAGAATTAGTTTTTGGGTTTATTAATCGTGTTTTGTATCCTAGTCAAAGTATCTGTAGATGTTCAGTGGAAGATTATGTTTACTCACCTGTAATAGAGCTTAATGGAATTAATCCCTAGCCAGTTTTTTTGGTGCTTCACATTTCTCTTTGGTTGCTTTTAATGGCAGTGTAAACTCTGGGACGTGTTAGGATGGAATTCATTTTACTTCTTTTGATTATCGAGGGTGGAACTGTGCTTATGATTATATTAAGGGTGTTTTTATTACAGGGAAATCATTCTTTACACTTCTTTTCACATTTATTATAGTTAAAACTCTGCAATTATAATAAATTAACAGAAGTCGCAAATGCTTTTGGATTTTGTGTTAAGTGGTGATGGAAGACAATGGTAAAATCTGGCTTTTCATGGTGATAGTTGACATCTATGGAAAATGCAAATGGATGATGTGCAAATATTGATTTCTGCCTTTAGAAACAAAATTCATTTTCATCATTTTCTGAAGACATTTTCCAGGATAAGGTATCTGCCACCATTCGTCGTTGGCTGCCACTTTTGCATTCCACCAGTTTTTGATGGTAAAAGTTTTTAGTAACAGCAACTTGTTGAGATTGCTACAATATATTTAACCACTCTAAAGCTTTGATTATAACAAACATCAAGGTAAGTCCAAATCACTTTTTGCAAAACAAACCCCCACATGAACTCTACCCGTAGCACTTGAACCTTAGTGTGACTTTGTTTGTACTTCCATAGGAACCTAATTAGCTATCATGATTTATTATTTCATTTTTTATATTAGATTTTGAAGTAAAAGTTCTCGCAAGGAACTTTTGTTAGTACTTCCTATAGCATTTTTTTTTTTCACTAGTCTTGGTTTTTTAGTTGATGTAATTTGAACTATGGCTGCATGAAGAGTTAGGTCCTGTAGTGCTCTCCTCTCTCTCTCTCTTTGGGATAAGTTGTAGCCCTCTCCTTTCCGTAATTTCTTTGACAAGTAATAAAATTTGGGGCTGGCCTCCCTTTATAGTTTGGCTTGGCTTGTATATGGTATAGCAGGACCTAAACTTGCAACTATTGCATTGAAAGTCAAACGCCTTGCTGACCAAGTTCTGCACCCCAAAAAAGTTTTAGTAAATGACAATTGGTGCAGTTGACATCTGTGGGGTGAGGAGAATTCATTGCCTTACATTGGGTGGAGAGAAGAATGTGGTAGGAAAGTATGGCTTAAATTACAATCATGCTTGGTATGCTTCAACCAATTAAACGATGTGTTTATATGGATTTCTCAGTCAAAAAATTGCTAGAATCACATCTTTCTTTGGTATCATAGGAAGGAATGGTTAGTAATCAAGCTTAGAAGATCATAGAGAATCTTGCTTTCTGCAGATCTTCCTCATTGAAATCCTACTGCTGTTAGATAAAGAACCAGAGGCCTAAAAATGAAGGTGATATAATAAGGTGTTTATTTGACTTTGCTGTTCACTAATTGATGATTAACACTTCTCAAGTGCCCTCTAACAGCTGCTTTTACCACTTTTCTTTTTAATTTAATTGGACTGAAGTATGCCATCACATTAAATAATTGTCTCCTCTTTTTGGTTAACTTGTGGATCCTAAGGAAGACAAGGCCATTGAACACACCCCATCTTGTCAAACTTGGGGGGTGCTGACATGGCCCCACAAGCTAATCCTCAAGTTCAGTAGTAAGTTTGGCCTAGAATGAACAGAAGTTTGATTTTTGACAAACCCAGAATTGGTTCACTTCACTAGGCTGCCCTACTTGGGCATGATCTTCCTTTTAAAAGACAAACTATAAGGTAAGTTTTTAGTACCCTATCCCATCAAGGGAGATTCTCCAGCCCCAGTTTTGGCTATTCATTTTTTGATTGAAACGGACAATTCAATGAGGGTCTAGTAGGTGAGTTGAAGCAACTTTACGTGATGGTAAAGTCTGTATTGCTTGTGGCATGCTTTTGGAATCCCCAGGTTTTGGAAAGTGCAACATTTGTACTTATGTTTCTTATTATCTTTGTATTTTTATCTTTTATTTGGGTTGGGCCAATGCTTGTAAAGAGGGATATTCTCCTTATACGTACCCTCCTATGAATACCATGTTACTGACTTCTCAAAGGAGAACTAGAGCACCTTTCTGTCAGCCGACTCATACTGAAAGAAACTTCTGAGTATCCCTGCACAAATGTCATATAAAAAAAGATAAAAAATGTATTCCACTACAATGAAATCCCAACATAAAAAGTATTCGCACAATTATATTGGATAAAGAAATTGGAGGAACTTTTCCATAATGCTTTTGGGGCAGCTGAGCAATAACTTTAGAGCTTTCTCTTCTGCATATCCATGGAGTTTTGAACATTCATGACATCTCAAAGAGAGAGAGAGGTTTAGAGTGAGGAAGTTAGCGCAATATAAGCGAAGTTCATATGACTTATGCTAGCAACAGGCTAAATCACATTGAAGAAGATAGCAAACAGCAATTTTTATACCTATAAGATGCTGAAAGGCTGCCTGAGCAATCTTCTGTATTCAATTAACAAAGCTCAGGTCATTCTTTGGCAAAAGCCTTGGAATATCTCGGAGCTTCAAAGTCCTCTAGTGCTCTTCTATTGGGTCGTGATAGAGAATGACTTGTGCTCAATTCTTCAAGTCTTTTTCTTTTTCTCTCCCTTGCAGAGGGAGGTGGGTGGGTGGAAGGGAGCCACACCATCTTGTCTCTCTTATGTTATGCTAAAATGTTTTGCAACATTGAGCAATGTAGCCTATTGTTGTAAATTTCTGCTGCAAATGGAACCATGGGAAAATGCTGTTTTTCTGCTTGATTCAGTTGAAAATGTGTTTTTTTTTTCTTGGTTTTTTTTGTTGGCGTGAATGAAAGGGATTGATACAACCCTGCCATTCGTGGGTGTGTAGTGCCTGTGTTTCTGCTGTAGTGTGTTGTAGTGTGGGGTTCATGTGGAGTTAGTGTGTGTGTTTGTATTGCATGTGTGGGTGAGTGTTGTAAGTGGCAGGTGTTGAGTTCTTGAAAAGTCTATAAATAGATGAAGTTAGTGAACGTTAGACATTTTGTTTCTAGGAGAGAGTTTGTATGAGCAGAATTGCTCATGTGTAGTTAGGATGAGCATGTTGCTTGTGGGCCTTATTTGAAGGTATCAGGGCTTGTTCTTTTCTTTTGCAACAATCAATTAAAAAAGTTTAGTTTTTGTAGTGTACATTTTCTAGTTCATATCAATTGAATTGATATGTCCCTGCCATTTGTGGATGTGCAGTGCTATGCTTCTGCTGTAGAGTGTTGTTGTGTGGGGTTGATGTGGAGTTAGTTTGCATGTTTGTATTGCATGTGTAGGTGAGTGTTGTAGGCGGCGGTTGTTGAGTTCTCCAAAATTCTAGAAATAGGTGAAGTTAAGAGTTAGTAGAAAGTTAGACATTTTGTTTCTAAGAGAGTTTGTATGGGAAAAATTGCTCATGTGTAGTTGGGATGAGCATGGTGCTTATGGGCCTTCTTTGAAGGTATTTCTGGTGAACATCTACATACCCCTTTAGGTATGCTGTGGTGTGGTTTCGAGAAATGGAACATAAGGCAATGAATGATCTCCAGAGCATGGATTTCTGGCTACAATGGTCATTGATAGCAAAGAGGAGCATTGTCTTATAGTTTGTTATTTCTTTGTTTTTTCCCCCAAGAGATGTGATTTCTCTTTTGTCTTTTGCCACTGCACTTTTGTTTTCTTACTGTTACTGTTGTAGCATGTATTTGAAGCAAGTTGATTTCTTCAAATGTATGTGGGTGTTGGGGGGTGGTGTGGAAGAAGTTTGTGCTGAAACCAACACTGCAAGTCAAGCCGAGGACACCAAGTCTTATACTTATTATAAACAGATCTCCCATCAACAAGGCATCCTATTGATTCATTGCCAATTTCTTCTTCAACTGCTCCTCTTAGGAGGCACAAGTCTCTTTCGTCTCTTTCTGTATCTAGGGGATAAACTACTCCTGTGAACTTGTCCAAATTACATTTCTTAATTGTTCAGTTATATCCCTCTGATGTGCATGAGATTTCATGAAGTCATAATACTTATTTAGGGAAATCTATGTATTTTTTATACTTATTAAGGAGTCCACCGTTACATGATATGGGTATAGGGGTACATTAATAGAACTAGGGGTGTTAGTACAACTTTGAAACTCATGCAACTAAGTTTTCCTTCTGAGCAATGTCCTTTAGTTTGATAGACTGAGCTTCAGTAAAGAGAAGAAGAAAGCTTGGAAATGATGGATGTTAAGGTCCTTTAGATAATCAGTACAATTGAGGCTCATAAAATGTTGCCACCATCATAGATCTGGCAAAATTATATTTAAGGAAAGTTTGGAGGCTTGATACGTGCTTTTTGCTCTAGCAAATTCAAGTATTTCCTTATTTAAGTTGGAAGGATGTCTTCATAACATGCTAAACACAACACATACAGCAAGGTAGGCAAGGTAGGCAAGGAGGGAGATGGAACATTGCTACTTGATGGTTGTATTCTTTTCATGCATCCCGTATTCTTTAAAGTCGTGTCTAAATTGAGGTTTAGAAGATCCTTGTAACGAGTCTGTTTTGTGAGTGTTGTTGTATCTGTGAGTTAGGAAAACTTACTCTTTGGCGGAAATGAAGTTTTCTGTTAAAAATAATTTCTTAAAAAAGGGAATATTCTCATGTGTTTCGCTTTTTATTTGAATTATACTGAAAAAAAGTTTTCCGGTGCTTATATCTTACATTGATCTGAATAGGCATTTATAAATACTCTCTGAATCACTTTAAAATCCTATAAAATATTCTTAATTGAAAAACTATTTGAAATTAAAAGTAGGTATTATATGAAAAAAATGATCTGAAGCTCATTATCTTATGAAATAGAAAATAACATCATTCAAAACAATCCGAAATCAGAGTATCTCGTCAGACTCCAAATGAAGTTGCCAATCTATTTACGTCGAAGTTCGTAGCTTTTAATCCTAAAAGCTTTTAGGATCATTTTTATTTTCGACCAGGGGAATCATAATAAGCAATGCCAAGCAAAAATTTTCAAATTTCTTCCATTTTCATTACCTCATCATAAAATTCATTGCACATTCAAACCATGCTTGTCTAAGTTTTCTATTGCTTGATTGCCATTTTACAAATGTGCTCAGAATCTTACTCCCGTACGTCTCGCCGTTGAGGAACAAACCCCACCCTCCCCCCCCCCCCCCAACCACTTCCCCCCGGCCTCCGGCCTTTCTTTTAACGGCAGAGGTGATTGTCGACATGGTATAGACAGCAAGTTTTTCCAAATTTTTCATTAATTGCAATTGCTGCTGGAACACTTGAAAGTATGTCACCCTTTAAGTGTCCAATATGCTAAAAGTTTCAGCATGTAAGTCTTTTACTTCTATTCTATCTGAATTTTTGAATATATTATATCTAGGGATGTAATTGAATCAAGTTGAATTAAACACTATTAGGCTTGAGCTTAAGCTTGGTTTGAAAAGTTAAACTTCAAGCTAGATCTGTTCAAGGCTAGTTCCAAACCCTATATCGACTCAGAATTGACTTGTTAGGCTGTTAAACCAACACGACTAGTCATGAGTGGGCCTAACTCAATTGTTGAATCGTCAGGCATTATGGGCTCAAGCAATTCAACATGGAGAACCCAACGTGTTAATTTGGCCTCAAATCAACAGGCCACAAGCTAATCTCGAAATTTGAAAAAAAAAAGTATATATATATATACAATTGCGAGTCAAAAGTATAATTATATAAGTTTATAATTTTATAATGTTTTTTTAATTAAAATAAATAAAAAATTATTTATGTGCAAGTTTTTATTAAAATTATAAATTTTCATGTATAATTTTTATAAGTTTACGATT
>JAMXBB010000001.1:89069847-89144167 GCA_024138015.1 Lumnitzera littorea | reverse complement strand
AATTAAACACTATTAGGCTTGAGCTTAAGCTTGGTTTGAAAAGTTAAACTTCAAGCTAGATCTGTTCAAGGCTAGTTCCAAACCCTATATCGACTCAGAATTGACTTGTTAGGCTGTTAAACCAACACGACTAGTCATGAGTGGGCCTAACTCAATTGTTGAATCGTCAGGCATTATGGGCTCAAGCAATTCAACATGGAGAACCCAACGTGTTAATTTGGCCTCAAATCAACAGGCCACAAGCTAATCTCGAAATTTGAAAAAAAAAAGTATATATATATATACAATTGCGAGTCAAAAGTATAATTATATAAGTTTATAATTTTATAATGTTTTTTTAATTAAAATAAATAAAAAATTATTTATGTGCAAGTTTTTATTAAAATTATAAATTTTCATGTATAATTTTTATAAGTTTACGATTCTACTAGTATATATATATAAATAATGCAAACATATTATGTATATATTATAGATAATATACTATATATTATGCTATATATATAATATATAATATACTAATATATATTATGTATTGAGGGAAATTCGATTTATAAGCACTAATAATTAGCATAAAATTTTAGATTTAATTGGGAAAAAAATAAATTGACGAATAGGCTACAAATTATTTATAATAATAAATGGAAATTTGAAAAAAGAAAAAAATTTATTTATAATAATTGGGGAAATTTGAAAAAAAAAAAAAAACTATGGTTCAAAGGCTATAGAACCAATTCTCGAACTGTCGATTCAATTAAATTAGCTTAAGCCTGCCCCCTTAAGGGTAAAGCCAATTTACTCCTCAATCGACTCATGAATTGATAGTTTAAAGTTGGTCTTAAGTTGAGTTGAACCGATGCATAGGTCTAGCTCAAGCTTAGCTTAAGTTTAATGGAGTTTTAAATTTTAAGCTTAAACTTAGCTCGAAAATATATATGGCAAGTTTAAACTCAACTTGATTAACTCTACTAAGCTTAAACTTTTTATAAATTTTCCTTAATTAGTATCATATTCACTTATATTTAAATAAATGAAAAATATATTAAAAATCAAACCAAGCTCAATTAATTAGGTTCGTGAGCTTAACAAGTTTAATAATTTAAAACTCAAGCTCAAGCTCGAGCTCGAGCTAAAGCTAGACTCGATTATTACTGAATCAAATTTGAACAAAATTCTAGTCGAGCTTAAGTACTTTACAAATTAATTTGATTCATTCACATCCCTAATAGGTCTCCTTATTTGGCATAATTCCCTCCTTTTTCATTAATTTTCTCCATTGCTATAATAGGCTAAAAGTAACAATAATTATGCTGGTAAAATTCAAATATTAAATAATAAATATGCAAATGAATTACATTTCATGGTTTGTTAACCTTTAAAAAGAACTAATAGTAACACAATATGTTTGTGAGAAGGTGAACGAAAAATCAAACTCCACTTGCGTATGCTTACATAACACATAACACAAGTTCATAGGCATGGAGGGCTACATAACATGTGTTAAATAAAGAAAAAGACTACTAGCATGCTCAATAGGCCTATTATTCCCCTATGAGCCCTCATTTCCTTGATTAGTTAGCCTTCAGCTTTCATATAATTGGAATTCCAATGAATCTCTATTCCTTATAAACAAAGAATGAGGATTCCTAGCTTACGTCCTTAAATCCCAATTCCCCATCCATCTCCCTTTCTTACTTCTAAGACTACCCTTGTTAAAAATCAAAATTTACAACTTCTACCCTTACATAAAATCATCAATCAAGCTATAACACTCCTCACTCACACCTAATTAAGTTAGGGTTCTCGTCCTCTTTCGTAAATTTTGCACTTACATCTCATTAAACCTTAATCCATCATTCCCTAATGTATCCAATCATGAAAAAACCCTAATCTTCCCCTCTTTGGTCACACCTAATCAAGCTAAGTTTAAAGTGACTAACCTAAATCTATCATCATCCTCTACCGGCATTCAAAGACTCATGAAGAAAAAGTATGTGATGCTACCCTCTTCTTTGTATAAACATGTTTTCCACTGGTTTGTTTTATATAAACATAGTCACCTTTGTTGCAATTTCAAAACATATGCGAATCATTTGTGCTAGTATATTTACTCCATTGCCATTATTGTGTATCATAGCGGTTAATGATTTCATATTATTAATATCAGTGTTGCTTTGAAATCTAATTATGTAGATTTAGGTTACATGTTGGTGAAGAACACTAAGCTAAACTCAAGAGGAGGAGAGAATTGAGTTTTAAGGACAAATTGCAATTCTTTTCCAATATAAACAACTAAATGTAATAATAAGAGTAATCAAAATAATAATAAAACAATAATAAGTGCGGAAATTAAAAGAGATAGAAATAAAGAAGATCAAGTCTAGATATAGCGTGGAGTTCTAACCGCTCTCTAGTCTCCATGAATACACAATGCCTCCAATCGAAGACTTCACACCACTTTATTGATTTCTCAATCCAAGCTCTAAGAGCTATATATACACAAACTTGATTACACAAGTTTCTCACTCACAATTCTCAATATAAGTCACAATCTCTACTCACAACACAAAACTCAATCTCAAAGATTATTAGTGTAGTGCTTTTAACTCTCAATACTTTAAAACTAATAACTCATAAACATTATACTTCAAATCTCTTTAAATATTAGCAATTTATGATACAAGAAATAATGGAAATTATAGACAATAAGAATACAAAAGAATGTAAAAATATTGCAGCAAAAATTCAATTCTCTTCTATCCTTGGTGGGGTTAGTGAGCATTTATATCATCCCATTCAATTCTTCCCGTTATAGTGTATTAAATACTCCAACGATTAGTTATATCAGACTCACTGACATGCCGGTACTTTTAACTACCTACAAATCGATAAAAATTACTCTACCGACAAGCTGGTTCTTTTAGGCCAGTGTGTTTTTCAAGGTTTTATATCGTCAACTTGGTTCTTCCTTGAGCCGTCAACTTAGTAAACTAAATATTACTTGAAAATTCTTTTAACACACAACAAACAAATATTCTTTGCAATCTAACTTCAAGATCATTTGATCACCACTCAAAAGATTAAATTTCTTATAGAGATAATAGATATATTTAATCATTAAGCAAATTAATTGATCTTATTTAATTACCTCAATATAATCAAATAATACTTAGTTTAATCATCCACTTGTTTTATTTTCTTCAAACACAGTATGTTTAGATATATACTTTTTGTTTTGTTCTCATCAAAATCAAATAATAAACCCTAAGTTTAACAATCTCTCCCTTTTTTATGAGGACAAAACTCTTTTAAAAGCTCCCCTTAAATCTAATGCTCCCCCTCAATTTATCATGGGAATTTAAGATGATCAATGATTGAATAAGATTGAGCAAAAGGTGAGAATTGATTTTTTTCATGATAAGTCAATATAATAAATTTGCTAAAGCTGTAATGTATCTGTCTAGGAGTTTGATCATTACCAAATTTACTTATAATTAACCAATCAATATAATTGTAAAATTTAGACTATCGACTTGAATTAACCAATGAATGACTCGAATTATTCTCCTCCTTTGGCCTCATCAAAAAGAGGAGGATCTAGGCAATGAAGAAGGAAGAAAATTCGAGCCGAAAATTCGATAGAGTTCCGTCTTATACTGGAGAATATGCTCCCTACAAGAAGAAAATAAAAAACATATAAGGCTAAAAAAGAGCACGAAAACAGTTAATAATGGACAACCACATATAGTAAAGAGATTACAAAGGCTACAAATATCTAGTAGTAAAAGTAGGTCCAACAAGGACCAAAGTTCTCAATACACAAAAAAAAAAAAAAAAAGTAGCCAAGGCCGAGTCCTTAAACACAACAGCAAAAAAGCAAACAGAATTTTCAAAAGAAGTCATAAACAACCAATATAAAGAGTAGGCTCATCAAGGACCAAAGTTTACAAAACAACAACGAAATAAAAGAGTAGCCAAAGACCAAGTTCTTTAAATAAAAAGAGCAAAGAAATGATAAAAAGCTTAAGTGCATGACTAAGTGACAGGAGGATCATCGTCCTAAGTTGGAGGAAGAAAAGGGCAAGATTGGTAATGGTAATCCAGCTGGAAATGGCGATAAAGTCCTAGAAACCCACTATATAAGTAATCATAAATGTCCTCCTAAAGTTGATTGTAGCACATCTCTGATACTGATAAAAAGGATGCTGAGAGGCTAGAGGAGCAGTCAGATCAAAAGAAGGGAACCCATAGTCAGGTGGAGGTTGTTGAGAAGAATCCTCAAGTGGAGGAGAGGTAACATTGGTTGGAGCTGCACCAAAGTAAGTATGAGCACTGAGACTACCTGGCTAGTCAAAAGAAGTGATGGGATCCTAAGTACGGTACGTAGAGCCAAGATCAAGAGGAGGAAGGTCTTTCCTCCGAACCCAGTTGTACCCTGATTTCTTCCAAATCCTCCTATAAACATCAATTAATTCTAGATACTTGACTCGGGCTACTTGTGAGGGGGAAGGAAACTGAATACCTTTTCTCATAAACAATTGTGTAACCAATTGCCCAAAGCGAAGAAAAGCTTGAGATGGGTTGTTGGTTACATGTTTAAAGCATTGGACCATAATACTAAAAAAATCAATCTACTTATTCATAATCAAATAATACAAAATCCATAAGTCCTGAAGGGTGATGTTAGATTACTGGCCTCGATGAGGACAGTAGCTATGAATGACAATATGGTGGAGGATTTTTATCCTAAGGTTGAGGTAGCTGGCAACCAAATTTTTTGTTTTTCCCCAATCTGCTCCAATGCCTTTAAATGAAAAGACTCTCTCATAGAATTTTACCCCATAGTAATTTACATTTACTTCCATCCCACCAATAGTAGCACCAATAAGACCTCAAATATCCTCAAGCATAATAGTAATTAAAGTACCATAAACATAAGTATAGAGGACACTACGACGCAACTCATCATTGGGATTCATTTTCAATTTTGGTCTACCCCGATCATCTAGAGAATCTAACATATTACAATAAAAATACATAATAGCATCATCGTATACCTTATGAGGAAGCTGAAGGATATCGAGGACATGATTAGTGATGACCCCGTGAAAGGCGGCAATGCGAAATTCCTTGAGTACCTCTAATGGATAAACGACGCCGGTATCGACCTCTAGATTAACAAATTTCTCAAAGCGTTGAAAGTGTTGTCGAGAGGGAAAGAGGTGGTTGTTATAAGCCAGGGATGCTAAACCATGAGCAATATATAGTACCATAAGGGTTGAAAAGGTGTAGATGTGTATGGACGTATGTGGTAAGGAGGAGAGTGTGAGTGATGGAAGCCGTCGTGAAGGTGGAGGCGGGTTGACAGTGTGTGGCGACGTGATTATTTGAACGGTATGGGTAGAGAGAGAAAGTGAAGAGAGGAAGAAGAAGAGAGAGAAGATTGATGAAAGATGAAGAGAAAGAGAAAAAGGAGAGAGTGGAGAGTTGATTGATGGAGGAAATTTTAGATTTTGATGGAGGAAAAGAGATAAATCGAAGAGAGAGAAATGGGTTAGGGTTTGAGAAAGGAGAAATGGGGTTTTTGTGGAAAAAGGATGAGGGAAAGATGATGTGGTGCGACTTTAAGTCACGCCTGAAAACTGAATAATTGGCTTGCCAGTATTTGGATGAGCCGGCATGCCGGTTAAGAGAACAGAAGCAAAATGAATTACTTTAGGAGTGGAGTATACTGGTATGCCGGTAGTAATATGGACCAGCTTGCTAGTTACAAGCACAGAACCAAAAAAAAGTGAAAAAGGAGAGCAGTATACTGGCTTGCCAGTACTTAGGTAAACCGCCTTGCCGGTTAATTGAATAGAAAGCAAAAACAAGTTATTAAATACACAGGTATACCGACAAGCCAATAATTTATATAACCGGCATGCCAGTTGCCTGTAATTTTGCAAAAAAACAGCAGAGTCCACTTATTTGAGCAAAATTACTAATCCAATTTGATTTGTAGAGATTTAGTGAACATCTTAACACTTCAAACAAGTTTATTTGAGTCCGTTAAGGCTTGAAAAACTTAATTTTTAACTAGATAGCCAAGATTTATCCGAATCAAATCCATAGAGCTAAGTAATTCATGATAAAGTGAAAGTGTCCATATATAAGCAAATTATGTGAATAAGCATTCAGTTTTTGCACACGAACAATTCAAGCAAAATTCAAATACATGTTTGAGCATGTGTTACGGCCCAAAGCAGTAGAATCGTAACAATCCTGCCGTGTAAACCATTCTAAGCTATAAGTTGACCTTATAATCGCTATCCTAGACCTGATCTACACAAGGCGTCCACGACTAACCTGCTTAAAAGTAAACAGTTCGTAATTTACATAAATCATTTGCCTAAGAAAGTAAGAATACATATATATATACTCTAGAATTAAGTTATTACAATTAACGTCTACAACGTTAACTGTAATCTATTTCTTAGTTAATACATTATTCAGAAATGAAAAATTCTAAGATAAGAGCTTAGACCTTAAAAATATATGTCTGTTCTTCAAATGTTTTTCCCCACTCCCCAAGATCCAACAGTTATTGGCTTCAGAGTAGTTGTAAGCTGCGTATTGGCCAGTATCTTCAACAACGTCTATAAGGATGCGAGTAACCACAACTCAATAAGTTAGAATGGAAGACTTAAAACTATACTACAAACATAAACAGGGTTGTCAATTAACTTATTAGGTGCTATGCATGTTTAAGCAAATGCCATCTCACAACGTACCATCACACGACATTGTCCGGCCCATCATGAAATTAGAGAAATTATGCCCGCTCTAATCTAGGTTGAGAAGTTACCGTTAATGCAACAGCTCACGACCAAACCTAGGATTATGCAATGGAGACATCGCTCCTCCCATGACTACTTTCGAACCATTGACTTCACCCTTACCACGACTTTCTCACCTGTCACTTAGTTCAACTGAGGATGAAAAAGGGACCTATTAAGCTATTCAGCACTATCCCTTTCGAAGGGGTCAATATTTGGCTGGAGAATCCTAAGTTTCCCCTAATGGATTGCTATGCAGGTCTAATTATGATTTTAAGTCGTATATTTGATTAGGTCCAGTTTAGGGTGATCAATTATTTCATACAAATCATACAATACAAGCCAAGTAGCAAATAAAAAATTATATCATCAGCTCAAAACAAGCACAATCAAGTACAATTTCAAGCCTTTAAAATACAACACTGTATTAATCTCAACTTACCTCGACTCCTCGCTCACTCACTCAAGGTCCAACTCGCTTAGGCCATCGCCAATCATCCTTATAACACAAACGTGGTTTCAATTTTTCGTATAACTATTATAGGTTGGTTTTATCCTATAATACTTATTGTTATCTTTTGTTTAAGGTTTAATATACCTAATTATCTATGTTTTAAGTCTTTTACAATTCTTCTTGAATTGTATTAAGTTTTATTTCAATTTTTGCATCGGTTTCTAAATTAGGTTTTTAACTCAGTTTTTTATTAAAGATTTATATGTATACCCTAAGAAATCATTTCGACCCATAATGTGAAATTAATTGCATTATTTTCGGATATCCTAAATATCGTTTTTAGTCTCTAATTAGTATTTTAGTCCGTACAGTATACCCGAATCCTAATTTAATTACCGAATTCACTCCCGTTATGAGAAAATCTTACATTTTTCATACAATTATCCTAATTTAAGTTTCCTATCAGATTTATTCTATATTCTTATTATTATCACAATTACATATTATACATTATCACTTAATGTGTACAAAATGTACATATCTAATATTCCCATTACTTCAAATATCATCTCCTAACATCAAATAAGATTCCAAATATCTAAATTCATTCTAAATCAGATTTTGAACCTAATTACCCTAAATTACCAAATTAACTTAAAATATACTATTTTTTCCTATTACTTATTTACTACATAATTACCCTAATAATTATATCTAACACCTTAAATGCTGCAAATATCATACTTCATCAAATTTCAACATCCTAAAACACATAATTGTACATCAAATCAGTAATTACCAATTTAATTACTTAATTAACCATAAATTACCCATTTATGCCTCATTTTAAGGCTTAAAAGTTATCTAAAATTTTTGAAAATTCATTTTTGAAAAAGGGCTTCGCGGCAATATTCTATATCACCTAAGTAGTCTACACAAAAATTTTGGGCTCAAAACTACACTCCTAAGGTTATTTATTTATAAACCGAAACATATTCGATTTTGCATAATTTCTTAAGGACTATATATCACGGGACATATTTTCATCAAAATAATATTTTTTCTAAAAACTACATACTAAAATATTTCAGAATAAAAAAATTCATAATTTTTTAAGAATATTTACTATTTTTATAAAATTACACAAAATCGAGCTGGAAATCAAAGTCATCAGTTTGGGTGGCTTCGGCCACCATTGGTAGCCATGGGTGTGTTGGCCTACCTAGGCGCTGCCACTACTGTGTGGTGGTAGCCGTCTACTCTTAGCTGCTCGTCGGGTCTAGGTTCTCCTTAAAAGCTCTAACTACACAAATTTTTGCTAAATTTTTGTAAAACCTTAATTTCCTCTCAATTTCGCCTCTCTAATTTTCTAAGGTTTCAAACTGATCAAATGAGCTTTTAAAAAATTTGGGGTATTTATAAAGCTTTAGGGGAATTATTATGTATTAAATTGATTTGACAATTGCCTTATCTTTTCTTCTTCTTTGCTAAATTTAATTGGTTAATTTCCTTCTTTAATTTTCAAATAACCACACCCCACTTCTAGAATTTTTCTCATTTTCCTATATTTTTCTTGATCTTTTCTTAATTAATTATGAATTTTTTTTAATTATTTAATATTATTTTAGTACATTTCGCGTATTTTAAGTAATTACGCATATTTCTACCTATATATAAATTCATATATAGTGCAAATAAATATTCCTAAATATTATTTAGGTTATTTTATGATTTTTAGAATGCATATAATTTATCTCTAGTAATTCGTTAATTATCGGAATGCATTTTACGCATTTTTGATAAATAACGAGTAATATACTTAAAATTTGAAAATTTTATATTCTTTTATTTTATTACTTATTTTCTTAAATTCAAACTTACGAGAACATTTTTATTAATATTTCTAGTTTTATTTGATAATTTAGGTTCGATCAAATCCTTCACCCAATCACCCTAAATTCTACGAGCCAAACTTTGAGTAGCCGATTGTGGGTCTTACAGCATAATAGGCACAAAATATAGCTTTAAGGCTCTACAAATTGTGAAATGACTACTTGAGTTCCTTAATCATGCAAGTGGCTAAAGAGCAAGTACATCTCTTTTCTCAATATACAAGAGAAGTTCATGCTTCAAACATGTTAAAAGATATTAAGAGCCATAAAAGATACATGATCAAACTAAGTAACCTTCGTATAAGCAAGAAATGCTCAATGTGCACTTAGAACCTAAAAAGGGTCTAAAGAGGTCAAATATACATGAAATTCAAATTAAGCTAGTTTGACCACTCAAACATGATTTAGGGATAAAAATAAACATGTAAGCCCTGGTTTTGGGTACGAAAATCAATGCATGATAATTTTATGCATATATAAATTTGGATAAGCATAAATAACTTCAAGTGTGCCCAAAACATGTTAAATGTGATATTTAATGCTTGAAATCTATATGAACATGTTTCTTAGGTCCACTTGAGTATGAAAAGTTTGTTTCTTAGCAAAATTTAATGAAATTAAGTCATTAGTTGCTAGAAAAGTTCATTATTAAGCTATGTAAATGCATGAATGATTAAATTCAAGCAATGTGGCTTAGTTATTACAAAACAATACTTTAAGCAAGTTTCATCATCATATTGAAGCTTGTTGGAAGGAAAATACCGCAAGAAGGATTTGGAGGTCCTAAAATCACCACTTGAAATCATCAAAATCAACCATTGAATATAAATTGAGCTTAATTTCACACGTACATACTAAATCAAGGTCATGATAATTTGGTATTCTAAACAAGTTTCAATTGTATCTACAGATACAAGGGTAGCATAATTACAACATATAGCATGCAAATGGACAAAATAATCACAGCACTTCCCAAATAACAATAAGAGCCTAATTTGAGTCTAAATGAGTCAAATTTGCACATAAACAAAAGTAGGCTAGATTAATTATTCAACCACAATCTATGAACAAAATTAAACGTGCGAGAATTGGATTTGAACACGGAAATTGCAACAGGGTAAAATTATGCGTATATAATTCTAAATATATATGAGAAAGTTCAAATATGCACAAAAAGTATGATATTTGCAATTGTCCATTCTAAGCAAGATTTATATGCATATTATGACATGATAAGAGTTTAAGCATGTTAGATGCATTTTGAGTTTTCTTTGAGCATTCTCCATTCAAGTTTCTTGAGTTCTATTTGAAGTTCCTACAAAAACATGTGATTGCTTCTTTGGTACCCATGTGAGTTTAGGTCCTTTGTGGTTAGTAGTAATGATATATCCTTGTCCTTTTGGAACACAAACCATCTTATTCTCATGATTCAAATTGGTATTGCGACGTATTGCAAACGTATGTGCAATATGGCCATATCTACCACAATAGTTACAAGTCTTAATTGTTGCTTTTACAAAGTGACTTTTATAAAACTTATAAATATATTCCCTACTATAGCCAATTCCGGTTTTGTTCAATCCTTGCCTTTGAAAGCCAAGGAGCTTATCTAAATTCTTTTCTCCATTCACAAACTTAGCTAAAGTTTGTTTTGAATTATCTAGGTTAGACTTCAAGATAGCATTTTCAATTTGAAGCTCTCCTAGCTTATTAACCATATTATCCTCATCTTTTATGCTATCAATTTTTGTTTCAAGAGAATTGTACTTTTCTTTCAATTGATCATTTTCCTTAGCCAACTCCTCATTCCTAAGATTCAATGTTTCATTGTTTCTATTTAATTTATCAACTTCTAATTTTAAGTGCTCATTATCCTCCTCTAAACTTTCTTTGATATCATTCACTTTATTATATTCATTTCTAAATAAATCAAATTCACTTGCTATTTCAATCATCATTTATTTCATCATCTTATTCTTCTTTTGAGCCTTAATAAATTCTTTATGTAACTCATCATACATATTTTTTAGCTCATTAAATGAAGAATCACTAAAAGTAAAACATACCTTATTGTCTATTACCATAAAGCACATTTCTCCTTTCGAGTCACTTGAATCACTATCACTTTAAGTTGCCATCATAGCCTTTTTCCTTGCTTCTTTCTCAGCCTTCTTGAGATCTGGGCAATATTGTTGAATGTGACCCGGTTTTTAGCAATTATAGCACTTCATTGCTTCCTTCTTCTCCTTCCTTGATCGAGATATGTTTTCATCCTTATCTTTCGCCAATTTCCTATTGAATTTCATGAATTTCTTAAAATTTCTCGTGATCATTGCCACATCATCATCATTCTCTCTTTCATCACTACTTGAGCTCTCTTTGGTTGCCTTTAAAGCAATTGTTTTTTTGTAGATTCTTTTTCTTATCTCTTAACCATCTCATGAGTTTCAGGAGTTCCAAGGAGTTGCTCCTTTTGGTATTGTGTTAAGATCATGAGCTTCCTCGATTATGATTCTCTTAGTTTCCCAATCTCTTGGCAAAGACTTGAGGATTTTGGAATTTATTTCAAAGTTAGTAAATGTCTTTTCAAGAACACTCAAGGGATTAATGATATTGATAAATCTATTATGCATCTCATCAATTATTTCATTTAGATCCATCTTAAAATTTTCAAATTGTCCACATAATAAGTTTATTTTTATATCCATTACTTTACTAGTTCCTTCATATATATTTTTTAATTCTTCCCAAATTTCCTTAATACTCTTGTATGTACAAATTCTATTAAATTCATTTTCATTAATGGCACAATGCAAGATATTCATAACTATTTCATTTAAGTCTAACAAATTTCAATCATTATCGATATAATTATCTTCTTCCTTGCCTTCTATCTTGAATGGTCCTTTATTCACTACTTGTCATAATAATCTATTTTATGCTTTTAAAAATATACTTATTCTACATTTCCAATAAGAATAATTATTCTCGATTAAGAGTGGTGGTTTATTTATAGCTTGCCCTTCCATAAAGCCTAGTGTATTAAATGCCATGACCTTTTACTCTAATATGCGATTAAGCTAGTAATTAGAGACTCGCTCTGATACCAATTGAAGAACACTAGGCTAAACTCAAGAGGGGGCCGAATTGAGTTTTAAGGACAAATTACAATTCTTTTTCGATATAAACAACTAAATGCAATAATAAAAGTAATCAAAGCAACAATAAAACAATAATAAGTGCAGAAATTAAAAGAGATAGAGATATAGATATAGAAAATCAAGCCCAGATATAACTTAAAGTTCGGACCGGCCCCTAGTCTCCATGGACACACAATGCCTCCAATCGAGGACTTCATACCATTTTATTGATTTCTCAATCCAAGCTCCAAGAGCTACACACATAAACTTGATTACACAAGTTTCTCACTCACAATTCTCAACACAAGTCACAATCTCTACTCATAACACAAAACTCAATCTCAAGGATTATTGTTGTAGTGTTTTTAACTCTTAATACTTTGTAACTAATAACTCACAAGCACTACATTTCAAATCTCTCTAAATATTAGCAATTTATAGTACAATGAGAATTATAGACAACAAGAATATAAGAGAATGTTGAAATATTGCAGCAAAAGTTCAGTTCTCTTATGTCCTTAATCGAGTTGTTGAGCATTTACATCATCCCATTCAATTCTTCCCGTTACAGTGCATTAAATGCTCCAACGGTTAGTTATATCAGACTCACTAGCATGCCGAAACTTTTAACAACTGGTAAGCCATTAAAAATTACTCTACCAATAAGTGAACCGGGAAGCTAGTTCTTCTAAGTTAGTGTGCTTTTCTTTATGTTTTTCAAGGCTTTATACTATCAGTCTAGTTCTTCCTTGAGCAGTCAACCCGGTAGACTAAATATCACCTAAAAATTCTTTTAATACATAACAAACAAATATTCTTTACAATCTAACTTCGAGATCATTTGATCACCACTCAAAAGATTAAATTTCTTGTAGAGATAATAGATATATTTAATCATTAAGCAAATTAATTGATCTTATTCAATTACCTCAATATAATCAAATAGTACTTAATTTAATCATCCACTTGTTTTTTTTTTTCTTCAAACACAACATCTTTAGATATACACTTTTTGTTGTGTGCTCATCAAAATCTAATAATAAACCCTAAGTTCAACAGTTAGTTTGAAGGTTTGGTTGTTTAGTTATGGTAGGTTTGATTGGAAAATTTCAAGCAAATTCTTAGTATGAAGAATTTGAACGTTGTTGATGATCTTAATAATGTTTTGCCTTTTTTTTTTTTTTGGTTTACTATTTTGCTTGATGTTGACGATTAAGAGAAAGAGTTTTCACTTAGTCGACATAGTGAGAAGCTTGCCATTGCATTCATGCTTATTAGCATGGATTAACAAATGCTATTTTATGTTCTTAAGGATCTTCGGATTTGATCTAATTGTCACACATTTCCTAAATTAGTTTCAAAGATGTATTGTAGGGAAATCATTATAAGAGATAATAAAGGTTTCCATTTTTTTGGACAAGGACAACGTTTTTGTTGTGATTTTTGGTAACGTGATGTATATTGATTAGCTTATGAAAATGCTTCATCAAATTGACAAAGGTAGATAAAAATGTGTATGATATATTGATTTTCTTAATATTATTCTATGTTGTTTATTAAGATCACTAAATAAGAATTTTTTGCTAACTATGTTAAATTTATATAATTTTTTTTTGTTAACTATATTAAATTTATATGATAATTTTTAATCAATTTCAAATATGTATGGTAAGGAAATCATCATAAGAGATAATTAGTATTAATATATATTGATTTTCTTATCTTTTAGGAAACACTTCTTCATGACTCTCTTCTATATTTCTTGTGCCATGGTAATACCATGTTCATATAAACAATTAAATAATCAAATCAATGTGTTGATAAAAAAAAAAAAAAAGAGGTGTACGAAAAAAGAAAATTAGATATAAGATTTAAAATAAGTTTTATTAGGTATAAAATTTACAATAAGTTAGCACTTGATCATTGCAAAAGAGCAGCTACTTGGATTTGTTAAAAGAAAAGCTAAAATAAGTGTCAAAACTTCGAAGTAGTTAAAGTGATATTTTGTAAGTTTATAAATATTATTATATTTGCAATTATTTCATATTATTATTAATTATATTACTCTCTTGTCCGTCTTTTGTATACAAAACGAATTAATAATAATTTCATTTCACAACTGACCTCTTCTAGTTTTAACTGCATTACACTGCTTCATCTAGCTACTTGAATCTCCTATATATCTAGACTCCAGTACCAAGATATTTGAATCCTTGGGTTGAGGTCTAATTGTTATACAATTTTGCTTAGGTTTTCCATGAGAACTTATGGTGAGAAGAGAAGAAAAATAAGAGGTTGGAGTTTAGAAGAAGAGAGAGCCAACTTTTCCGAATTGAATATTTTTTTACTTACCTCCCTCATTATATTCAGCTTTTTAAATAACAATGCTTGGCTACTACTTCATGAAGTATATACCTATGGGGATTTTACTACCTATATTATGGGACATAATTAAAAGACATAAAATTCAACAACGTTTTGTAACATAATCTAGATACCATATTAGTCAAGTTGAATATGCTAGTGGTATGTATATGGTTGTGTGTTGAATTTCTCTTTTGCACTTTGTCCTTAATTGATATGTGCACATATTTTAATGTATTTCAATAGTGGACCAATTGACTTTTCATGAGAGTGAATTAGAAGAAAAAAAAAACTTGCATGCTTCATGTTAGCTTTATGGTCGGAGTATTGTGAAGGTATATCGTCTTATGCTTCAATTGTGTGCTTTAACCTTACATTCCTATAGTCCTTGAGTCCAATCATACGAATTGAATTTCTACCAACACTATAAATACAATAGCAAGCTAGTTCACAATAAGATGTCACATGTATTGAGCAACTAAGACTAGATAACCGTCCATTTTTTGAACTATGTGAAATGTTAGAGGGCATAGGAGATTTAAAGGCTAGTAGACATTTGCTTTTGGATGAGTAAGTGGCTATGTTCTTGCACGTACTTACTCATCATGCAAAAGGGTCATAAAGAACAATTTCAAGCGGTCCGATACAATAGTCTATCGATATTTTCATAGCGACCTAAATGCAACTCTTCACCTAAGCAATCGGCTATTTAAGAAGCCTGAACCCATTATTGACACTTATTCAAATAGTCAATGGAAGTGTTTTAAGGTATACCCTTAACCTTCTTACAATGATATAGAATACTTTTATTTGTTATACATAAATTAAAAAATGTAGGAATCTAATTTCTTGCTTCTGATATAGAATTATTTGGGTGCTCTATGTAGGACCTACATCTCTATTAGAGTAATCATGAAGGATAAACCAAGGTATAAAACTCGGAAAAATGCAACCACTATACTAGGTATTTGTACCCTAAGCATGCACTTTGTGTATATGTTGCCAAGATGGGAGGAATCTATAAGAAATAGTAAGGTTTTTCGGGATGCAATAATTAGGCAAAATAGTCTTCAAGTTTTATAAGGTAACATTTCTCGGTTTATACATGTTTGCCTTCTATTTATTGGAAAACATTTCAAACAATATAACCTCATTTTCATCCTTCAAATAGGCTGCTATTACCTAGTAGATGGAGGTTACCTAAATTGCAAAGGCTTCCTTATACCATTCAGGGTTAGTAGTATCGCCAAAGTAAATGGTGTCATAGTCATCATCATTAACCAAGAACCCTAGAGGAACTATTCAATTTAAGACACACATCCACTTGTAATGTGATAGAAAAGTGCTTTGAACTTCTAAAGATGAAGTGGAGTATTCTAACAAGTTCACCGTTTTACCCAATAAGGTTCCATAACCACATCATTCCAACACGTTATTTGTTGCATAACTTCCTAAGAACATAGATGACCTCTGACTTCTTTAAGGACCACTTGGATAATATAAGGGATTATGACATTGGGAAACAATGATGCGTGGTCCACCTGAAGGGTGCAAGTAGCTAATAAGATGTTCAATGAGTGGAGAGCTTCATGAAATAAGAGCAATTAGTTTTCCTATGTAATGTAAAGAACCAAAATTGTTGTGATGGTATGAGATTAGATTATGTACTCTTTTCTTTCTATGTAGATGTATGGTGACTTTTGACCACCTTATATCAAAACAACTTTACTTTTGACTAGTCATATTATCTTGCCATGATTGGTTTCTTCCATCTGTTTTACTTATATGCTTTAATATGTTTTCTACTATTGTTTTAGGCAATTTAATCATGATAATTCATCTACCTTCGTTTTACTTTTAATTACATGTTTTAGCTTATGTTAACTGCATTACTTTTGCCATACACTGTTTGTTTCTTTTCTTTTCTTTTCTTTTCTTTTTATTCTTCACTCCAGAAAGGTGTAGTCAACACAAACTAATACTAAGGCTGACAAACAAACCAAGAGGAAGTGGATTATTCCATAGGACAACTCACACGTTGCGGCTATGGTTAACTTATACAATAGTAAGATACATAATGCTAATTGTAGCTTTCAGTAAGGGAACTTAAACAAGTTGGAGAATAAGCTAAGTGTAAGCTTACCTAATAGGGGGTTAAAGGCCAAGCTAAACATAGAGTCATAGATCAAGACTTTGAAGGAGGATTGGAGCATTGTTTATGACATGATATATGGGAAATCCACCAATAGGTTAGGATGGAACAATAATAGGAAAATGATCACAGCAAAAAAACATGTATAGGAGGCATATCTAGAGGTATGTAGTAGATGCACAAAAAGAACACTTGTTGATTTTGAGTTAGCAATTATGCAATACATTTCTTGTTTTTTTTTTTTTAACCTTTTTGGTGACCACAACTACGTTCATTGGGATTGTAGAATGATAGCTACATGAATTTATTAGGGGAGAAGTTTGAAAAAATATAGCTTTGGAGTTGGAAAAATTTTTTTTTCAAATGGTCTTTTTATATAGCTAAAAGAATAGGTACAGCTTCATTGAATCTTTTACATATCTAATTTTATACAAACTCTAATTATTTTTTTGGTGTCTTATTTTAAAATACATGATTTACCAAATAGATAGCAAATAATGAAAAATGCCAAACCAAAAAGGCTAGTTGCGGATTTTAACAAGTACCAAAACATTTGTTATCATTTTCTACTCATCAAATTTTAGCCATTAGCACTTGGCTTTGGTCTATTTCCTTCCTATAGTTCTTGTTGGCTATTACAATATTACTTATGAGTGCAATCCTTTTGTTTGTCGATTATCGTAGAGAATTTGCGGTGTTCCATGTTGACTCAAAATTTTCCTTGTTAACTTAGAATGCTTTCAGCTTTTGTTGTTCACCATTTTCCTTTTTTGCTTTACTAGTGGATTACTATTGGTTCTTCTTATAGTTCCATTCGATTTCTATATATCACCATACAAAAACTAGTTGGTTTGTTGCTATTTTTGTAATTAGTTTCATATAAACTAGTGATTTAACTTATGGTTTGCTTCATCTTCATTCCTTTTTTGCGAAGCCATCTTCTTATTGCTCCATTTATGATTAGGAGCTTCCCGTACTTGTCGAGTTTTCTATGATATATGGGAAAGACTCTACCTCAGGCAAAGATGCACATATGGTCCAAGATGCCATTGAGGAGATAAATAGGGAGCAAGCTTAAACATGAGACATCGAATATGACATACTGCCTAGAGAGGAAGCGGATGAGCCATCCATTTGCCAAAGTGCAACTTGCCTTACTTCAAAGAGAAAGAGGTTTATGCGTAGACATGAGGGAATGTCTAAAATGATTAGAAGCTTTAAGGAAGGAATGAAGAACATGAAGAGCTCTCTATTCATGAATTAGTGCCTAAATCAACAACGGACAAGACAACAACAAACATGGAGATAGTAAGGAACTTTCTTTGTGACATTGAAAGTCTGTCTTAAGTTGAAATTTATGAGGCATTATATAAACTCCCTAATAAGCCATATAGTGTTGTCATACTCTAAACCTACCACTCGAGAAGTGTTTAGATTATGATCGAATGATTTCACAATGTACATCAACTTAAAAGGATACCTTTGTTGTGAAGATGGTTGGTATCTAACCCTTTTACTCAATCTCCAATTGTCTTTTGGATCGGTGTATGCGTTGTAGAACCTTTTTTTCCAAACCTCAATTCATACTCACAAGTCGAAGGATCTACCTACTCAAAGAACCTACAACTACTCCCGTTCTATATCTATTGTGGAGGAGTTAGGTGTACTATGTAGAGGAATGAATCAACAAAGGAAAGTCAGAGATGAATTACATACATACCAAATAATTCAGATACCTACAAAATCTCCGTCTAAAGGTCCGCAGTTGCCAAGATGATACAATTACTATCTGTTTCCCACAACAACAAACTACGATTTTCCGTTTTGGAACTTAAGAAGTCAATGAATTCAAGGCACTGGATATGATAATGTTACTTGAACTCTTCCCTACATGTACCAAATTAAATCAGATAAGAAATCCATGTTGTTTCCTTGACACACATTAATCAATTATTAGAATAATGAAATCTAATAAGCTAAATTATTCTAATTGAATAAAAAATTCTTGAATAGTCCCAATGTATATACCCAATTATGATCATACAATTGGACAAATCCAATTAAAGAAAGAACTAAATTAAAAAAACAATGCAGCATCACATCCATGATTTCTTTACAATTTGTTTGGATTATTTTATCTTTGTTTTTCTATGGTCTAAATGATTTGATATGTAATTTTGTTTTTCTATCCTAACCTGGATCAGAAATCAAAATCTATCCAATAAAAAAGATTGCACAATTTTCTTAACCATAAGAAAAAAATTGAAATTATTTCTAAACCTAAAAAGAGGGATATCATATCTTCATCATGATTGCATCCCCCAGATCATTTATGGGGAATAAAGTCAAGCAAACTAGTCACATGAGCAAGTCTTTAATAAAGAAACTTATCTCTTCAGTACGTTCTAAATCCTTTTTCAATTCGTTGCCTATTAGAAAGATTAAGAGCTTGGAAATGTAGATCGACAAAAAAAGTTAAGTAACAGAATGGTAAACTAGCAAACAATAGCACCATAGGAGTTCCCAACAGAAATGATTTATTTTTTGTTGTCTCAATGAAATGGTGATTTTTCATTGTTATACAATTCATACCGTTTGCTTCATAAATGGGTAATTTTAGTAATTCATTTCTTTTTCCTAGTCATGAAAGGTAGGAACATTTAGGGGTATGGTTCTGCAACAATGAAATTGGTCTGTTAATAGAATTTGATGCTGTGCACATAAAATGACACACCATTGACTAGTGATAATGGAATTAAATATCCATATGTGGAAAATGCAGATTCATTTTAACACCATTTAAAATTATAAAAATATATAAGAACTCACCAAGTCTATGAAACTAAGTAGGTTCAATATTAAAAATTGCTAACGAGCTTAAACTCTCTTTACATTTAACAACAAGTGAAGTCAGTTGTGTAGGACAAGAAGGAAGAGCATGTAGACATATTCAACGAGCCAAACCGACTCTAAATCGTTGGTTTAAGGACTAACTTGGAGGTGGATCAAGACTAGCTTATAGGGGCCTAATCCCTAGTTGGTTTAGTTAAACCGGTGGTTTAAGGCCAATTTAAGGGCACATGAATCTTTTTTTCTTTTTTAGAATTTATTTTCAACCTTTTGTTGACTTTTGGTCCTTTTTTTCAATTTTTTGGGAATTTCCCTAGTCTAATTGCCATTTGATTCCTTATTCCGTTGCTCATGAACTAAAAATTTTAGTTTCCAAACAATTTTTTTTTTTTTAAGATCTCAAAATAATTAATTTGGCCCAAATAATGTCATATTAGAAAATTAAATAAGAATGGTCAGTGCGATAGAAATTGTAAATTACATAAATTTCTTATTTAGAATACATTGTCAAAATGAAAAAATGTCACACCCTAAATAAGAGACCTCATAACAGTCTTACCATATAAACTAACCTAAAATAAAAGTTGACCTCACAGCTGCTATCATAAATATAATTCACACAAGACATACATGACTCAACCAGCTTAAAACATCCAATCCAATACTAGTTAATGATTAAACCTATGGTATAGTTTTTCAAAATATCTATTCAGTATGCCTTGTCATCCGATAATACAACAATATTTATAAAGGCATTTCCACATATAAAGTTATAATTTACATTCAGTGTTTACAAAAACCACAGGTCTTAAAGTTTATTTGCAATAAGATAGAAAACCAGTAAGCATCCTAGGGAATTCTCAATTAGTTTCCTCAAACCAAACAAAAAAGATTAAAAACCTAGATTCAATAGATTCTTTTTTCCTCATTTTCCCAGCCAACTGTGCACTAACTTGGGGATGATGATATCTGTACATCTTGACCTTTCACTTATCATCACCTACAAAAGAGTCTGTAGGGACATGAGCTCGACTAACTCAATAAACAACAGAGTTGAATGAGTACCAAATAATCACAAACAAGGTTATTAATTAATGAAATGAAATGTAATGCAATGTAATCAATCACTTGAAACATCACACAATATTATCTGGTCTGTTGTGAGGTCAAAGAAATTACATTCGCTTCAACTCGATCAAGGAGTTTACCACGACTCAAAATCAAACCAAACCCGGGCTTATACAATAGAAAATACCCTCCTCCCTTAACTACCCTCAAACTACAACCTCCAATCTTGCCACGACGTCCTTGCCTGTCACTTAACTCTACTAAGGATGAGGAAATTACCATTTCAACTATTCTCATCAAAGGGAGTCGATATTTAGTCTAACACTCCTATCCATTCCCTTAATGGTTTGTATGCATGTCCAATTATGTTAGCAATTCGTTTCATTTAGGGGTAGCCAGACAAGTTCATTACAATATAATACTATGAAATAATGTAAAATAACATACCAAGAAATTCAACTTCTATCATAATCAAAATACCAACCACATACACGGAATGCGTACTGATAACTCTGATTTTAAACATATTTCATATGGTGATTTTATATCATTTCCCGTACATTTTTGGTTTTCTTTAAAGAAAATGATACTTAATTGAGTAAAATGTTGATTTCAGGGTTTAAACGCGTTCTAGGCTCGAAAACGAAGAAAAGGAATCAAGTTTCACTCAATTCCAAGTTCAAACGAAGAAGTTATGAAATTTTGAAGTTGTGTAGAAATTTTGCCTTTGTGCAGAAAGTTACACAACCTGGGGACACGATTATGTCCGAGGCCGTGTCTGGTGACGAAAATAGAATCCGTGTAATACACATATAAAAGGATATCTTAGGGTTTAAAAGAGAGAGAGACATTACAGAAACGGAAAGAGACAAGAGACAAGAAGAGACTTAAGGAGAAACAACATCAAGAAGCGATAACGACATCGATTTCAAGATTAGAGATTGTTCATCAAATCAAGAGGGGTTTTTTCATGCTTTATTTTATGTTTTTTATGGAATCGTTTTTAGATTCGTCATGATAGCTTAGAATTCAAGTATTTAGGATTATGGAACCTAGGGTTTCATGTGATTCTTGGATTGAATTATAATTTCAAGAAAGTTTCTATCTTTTCTTGATTCAATTATGTCGTTTAGTTATGGATTGATAATTCTAGAGTATCAATATATGATATTATGCATGTTGATTGAGAAATTGCATGTGTAATTAGATCTTAGCATAATTGAAGAAAATTACATGTATACTTAGAGATAAGATACATGTTTCTTTCGGAAAGTTGATTGTTTGCATGGGAATTCATTAAACATTAATGCAATTCTAAGTTATATTACTAAATGAAGAGATTCCGGTAAATAATTTAGAATTAGGGTTAATATGCTTGAAAAAGATATTAGCTTTAATTGTGAATCCCTCCGGTCAAGAATTATAGAAACTGAATTGAATATATTTTAAAAAGGTTACATGTTAAACACTAGGGGAAATAATTCCTAAATACATCATTGCATATTCGAAGTCGTTCATAGTTTATTGCTTTCTAAATTGCTAAGTTAAGTCTCATAATTAGTTTAATTTATTAATTTCAGTATTTTTAATTCATTCAACTCGACATAATTTTCCGGTTAGATAATAAAGCTAAAGTTAATATTAGTACTCAAAATCTCTGAGGGATCGACTCGGACTCATATCCGACTATATTAAAATTGATAGGTGCGCTTGCCTCGTATCACGTACAAACAGTTAATTTACAACCACAAACAGAAATACTTAAAAGCATCCAAAAACTTTGATACAATATCTTAATAAGTGGTAAAGCCACGATCCCAATTTACCTATCCCGACGCTCACTGTAGAATATTTATATCTTCGACGCTCTACTTATTGAGATATCCTATATATACAAAACCCAGATTTAGTTTTCGTATGAGTTACGAAAACGTTATCTACCCCTTTATTTCCTTCTGAAGTTATATATATAAATATATATATTTAAGGTATATTATTATTTTCCTTATATANCATATGTTCTTTCTGTGAGTATGCAACCCCATAATTCCATGATTTTTACATTTTTAGAAGAGAGTGAGCAAATCTCTATAAAGGTCACCTTTGTCTCTCAACAAAAATCTGAGACAGTCCTCAATGAAAAGTGCAGAAATAGATAGGTTTGTTAGGAATCTAACCTTCACATCATAATGACAAGGACAATAATATTTAATTCAATTCATCCTGGGATGAAAGGTAAAGTCAGAAAACCATGTGTATTACAAGAAAATATGGCTCTGAAAGTATTGCATCAGTTCAACGACATATGACTGCTAGGAATTGGTATTGTAAGTGTCTTTTTTGGGGAATGATTGCAGATAATTTAAGCTGCTACATAAGGGACTGGGCAGTTTGGTTTGAGGGGATATTTGACGGCAAATATTGCAGTATTATAATATTAATGCCTCTAGACATCTTCATTCCTATGTTTGAGCTCACAAAAGAGAATTTTTCATGTATGTTGAGTTAAACCAACCATTTTGACTCATATTTCTTCTTTTTAACCGACTTAATCATGGCAATGGACAGCAAACAGTACAGTTGAATAATAGAAAACAAATGAATACCTCTAAGAATCAGTGAGAGGATTCTGCAGTAGAAATTGAGCATTGTGTAGAATGGTGTTGACTTCTTCATTAGAGGCATCAAGTAATCGTAGTTGTTTGATCTCCTCTTGCCACTTTTCCATTTGTTCTGCGTGTATCCTGAATGATCAACACAAGCACACTTCAAGTTAAGTTCATTTCCCGTGAAACAAAAAGAAGATCTTTCCTTTTCAACTCACGCAAGTAATCGCTCTTCAAATTCATTACTCATTTCCTTGAACATTGATTTCCCCGATTCCAGTAGCTCTGACACCTAAATGAGGCGAAGCATAATAAAAGGTTGAAGGCAGAATCAATGTTCATATTGACTGAAACAATAAAGCAATTGATAATTTCACTTCTGTATTTTATATATAGCATGATTAGTAATGTAATACAATCAAGTGCAGCAGAATATCAAGAGGATAATAAACTGGAAATAATTTTTTCATAGTTGAACATCAAGACCTCTACAGCTCTGCCTCTTGAGAGGATGCAGTTAAGCGAAGCTATAGTCATGGTCTAATAAAATATGAATGGAAGAAATACTACCTGCTGGGTGAAGCTCTGAATCTTCTCATATATGTGACTAATGTGAAGTTCCACCTCCTCAGATCCTGCAATATTTGTCTCAGTTTCTTCTGTTTCTACTGCCTCTACAATGGCATTTGCTCCCAGATCCTTTTCCTGTTCTTCCACCTGGTAAACCTCGATTATCATTAATCCCCCCTAAAAAAAAAAAAAAAAAGGAGAAAAAGAAGTAGTAATCGACATAAAGATATCTCAAAAGAAGGCCAAAAGGTGGCCAACATACAGCTGATTTTACACGTTTCCTCATGATTCCTGCTTCCACGTTTGCCATTAGAAATATCTTGAAGCTGCAATCCAAATAAGGTTATATGCCTCAATCAGCACCTAACCATGCTCTTAACCGATCACAATTCAAAAGTCATAGGGCATGCTAATATTTTATATAATGTAAATTAAGCAAAAAATTATTTCAGAGGAAAAATACGAGCTTTTTGCAAAACTTTTATTACAAATATACAATATTGTCATGACCGAACTATAAATTGCAAATGCTTCTCTCTTTTTCAACTTGTATAATGATTTTGATAGCAAGTGAGTACTACACTTATTAAAAACCGTACAAGGCAAGGTCTTATTGACCTTTTTAGTTAAAAAAATTCCCAATATCTGCAATAAACTGTTACCGCATTATAAAAAGGGCAAATAAGTTCACCTTATGCTGTTCTTAAGGACTGCTGCGAGGCACTCATTGTGGAACCAGTCATATAATGCTTTAATTTTCTTAAACAACTTCGAAGGTGAAAAAAAAACGGAATGGTAATATAATTACTTCTCCGCTCGAAAAACCAGTAGACAACACGAACAATAGGACAAAAATAGATATCTATACAGTCAATGCAGCCTAAAATTTCACCATCTACTTGCAGAACAGATCAAAAGTAAACTAAAGGGCCAGTACGATCATTTCGAATTTAGAGCAGTACAAAATTGCATGAAGAACAGTAACTAACGTAATAAACGTTCAAAATAAAGAGACTAATCAGCTAAAACAACTAGTCTTGTGGAGTTGAGGATTAGAATTTTTATGTTTCGATCATATGTTAATTTTAGGGGATAAGGCAGTTAGGGTTTCGGAAAATTGGAAGATCGTAAATGAAGTAATTGGAATGCTTGTGAATGCGCGAGTTGATACCTCTACTGTAATTAGGGCAGATTGGGGAGAGAGAAAGAGAGAAACAGAGCGTGTGTGTTTGAGCACCGAGCAGGTAAGGCTTTTTTGGGTTTTCAAAATCTCACTCATTTATATGCGCGCGCAAAATGATTTACCCGTTTGCCGAAGCTTCCCTGAAGTTTAAAAACTTACTGCCGTATTTCCTTAAACAGGAAATAAAATTGGGATTTATTAAAAATGGAATGGAATAAGAATATAATGTTGCTTCGAAATAAAAGAAATTGTAACAATTTTATTATATAAACTAATATTTCATACAAAATGAATATGTTTTAACAGGTTTAAAGTATTCAATTCAATACTTGTTAATAATTAAACCTATATTATAACTTTTCAAAATATTTGTTCAATATGCCCTATTGTCCAATAATATAATAATATTTATATAGGCGCTTCCATGTGTAGAGTTATAATTTATATTTAGAGTTTACAAAAACCACAAGTCTTAAAGTTTATTTATAATAAGATAAGAAACTAATGGATGTTGCAAGAAATTTTCAATTAGTTTTCTCAAAACCAGAATGAAAAGTTAAAAGCCCGAATTCAGTGGATTTTCATTTCCTCACTTTTCCAGCCAACTGCACACTAACTTATGGGTGACGATATCTGAACATCTTAACTCTCACTCGTCACTTATAAAAGAGTTGATAAAGATGTGAGCACAATTAGTTTAGTAAGTAGGACGAAGTCGGAAGAGTACTATATAATTACAAATAAGATTATTATTTATAATAAAATGAAATGAAATGTAATCAGTCACTTGAAACATTGTACAATATTATCTGATCTATTATGAAGTTGGAGAAATTATTTCTGTTCTAACCTGGATTAAAAAGTTTTCCGTAACTCAAAATCAGAACAAACCTAAGCTTGTACAACCCTCCTCTCGTGATCACTTTCGAACTACGCCCTCTACCATTATCGTGACCTCTTCGTTTGTCCTTTAGTTTGACTAAAGATGGGGGAAATGACCATTTCAACTATTCTCATTGAAGGGAGTCGGTATTTCGTTTAACAATCCTAATCGTTCTCCCCTAACAGTTGTTATGCATGTGCAGTTAAGTTAGCAATCAGATCACTCTTAATTCCATTAAAACAACACGAAGTAATCATGCAAAACAGCACGCCAAGGAGTTTAAGTCCTGTCAAAAATAGAATACTAACCACACACATAGCATGCACATAGATTGTCAATTTACAACCACAATCAGAAGTATTCTTAAACCTCTAGATACTTTAATACAGTATCTCAACAAGCAATAAAATCACAATCTTAATTTACCTATCCTGACACTTACGGTGGAATACTTGTATTGTCAACGTTCCGCTTACTAGAAGATCCTACATACAAAACCCAGATTTAGTTTTTGTAAAAGTTACAAAAATTATACGGTTCTATTTACTTTTTGTTTCACTAAGCAATTATATATATATATATATTTACATATCTAAAGTATATTATTATTTTCCTTATATAATGAAGTATAGTTTTATTATATAAGTTAAGTTATTAAGTATCAGTAATATACGTAATTATACTATTACTTATAATATATCGTTTCAATCGTATCGAAACGTTCTTTTAATTAATCAAATTACGTTTCAATTATAATAAAGTTATCGTAGTACGTAAATTGTTGTAATATTATAGAAATGTAGATTATATTACCCATGATTGTTTGATTTTAACAAAAGTAATGCCATTTGGTTCATACATATGTAACGATATGTGTTACGGTATCTATTTCAAGAGATAACTTTTAAATGATATTTTGAGTTTCTAATATACCTATACATTTCTATAATAAGTATTAACGTATTATATTCATTTTAGGTAAATGGACCATATTTTATATAATCTTACTAATATAGCTTAATTATAAGTAATATTTATCCCTAATATGTGTATACCATAACTCGATCATATAACTATCATTAAATATGTTAAAAATTTATTTTTATCAAATCTGACCAGCATGTATATGTATAGGTTTTATTTTAATATTTATCACATTTTAGCCTATTATTACTAAAAATGTGCCCCAGTTAGTAATTTAGACTATTTTACTAAGTAAATTCGTAATAAATAACTCAGCTACTAAATAATTCCCTGAAAATTTCTATAAACTCTTAAAAATATGGAGAATTCATTTAGTATTTGGTATCATGATATCAAGTCTATTGCATATACACTCGTAATTATATTTTCACCCTTAAATTTCATTTAATTAAACAAATATTACTTTTTTCATACAAAATTATTTTCAATATATTCTAACATCATTATGAATCACTAGAAATTAGTAGACATCCATTTCATTAATGAATTTTATAAAAATCTATTTATTTTATAATTTCACCTTATTTCTAACTATTGTTAGGGAAAAAATTACAATAAATATTATACTTACTTAAATTAAAAATTTGGCTATATAGTAATTAGATACATATCATATGTATTCTATACAAAAATTTTGAGATAGAAATTACATCATTTAATGTATTTATTTTGAATTTCGAATTTTGAATGAATAGTAACTTAATTAAACAAGTAGATAAAATGTTTTAAATTTTACAAAAATAAAAATATTGAATGAAAGTACATCCAAAATAACCTATGAATAACCTTTTTTTTTTAATTTTCTAAATAAATTTAGCATTTTTAAAAAATAAGGCAAAAAAGAGGCAAAAAATTAGAGCACCTATTCATCATAGCTCTGGTGGCCAGCGATTGTTGGGGCATTGTTGAAAGGCCTTGGCACAAGTGGCTCTGCCAAGGGACGATGGGGCTTGATAATAGAATATCGAAGGGTTACTCTGTTTTTCTACTTGATTTCCTAATTTACTAAAATTTCACCCGAAATTTCTTTTGAGTGTTTTTGGGTCCTAAAGCTATAAAATGATGTCTGGAGTGCTATATATATAGTGTTGATCGTTTGGGATTTTTCTCATATTTTTAGCTAATTTTCTTTGTTTTTTTCTCACATTTTTCTAAGGAGGAGGTGGCTTGTTGAGCTTGAATATTCTTTTGATTCAGCCTTTCCAACTACTTGGATGATGCCATGACTGATTTCGAGAAATTCGCTTTCATTTTAGATAGGTTTTGCTATTTTTTTAGTATTATTTGAGTAATTTAGGTATATTATGTTAATATTTAGTTATTTTATTAGTACACAGGTATATTTCCTATATATATATATTACGCGTATTAAATAGTGATGTACATATAACCATGTTTCTATCATGTATTTTATTTTCAAGTTATATTATATTTCTTATTTATTTTTATAAGTTTATCACATATTCTATATAATTATATAATTTCGAGTTATTTTACATATACAATTATTATATATACCAGGAATCATAAAAATGCATATATATTCACATAGTATATTATACTATATATTTTTTTTTTTATAACTTAATTAACTTATCTTTAAGCTCTCGTCACATTTTGAGCTCGGTTTTAACAGTTTCGACATGTTTTACGCTATATTATATAATCACACTTCTAAGGCTAAAATTGGGATTTTAGATCATTATTTTTTTAATCAAATTTGTCTAGGTCACTTCAACTAACTTTTCTATCCTAATTATAAAGTTTGAGATCAATCGGATAAGTTTTTTCCAGAGACCTTAAATCTGGTTATGATTGCACTAAATATGATTTTAGGGCCTCATAAAAAATAATTTACAATGTAATTGTAATTATAGATTATAAAATTTTATTCTTCATAGTATAGTTACCAAACAAAAATTTAAATTATAATGTCATAATAATACAAAATAGCTATTTCTTATGTGAAGAAATTAGTGGTAATAAGGAAAAAATATTTTCATTATTTTTAAGGTTACCTCGAAAGCACCTATTTACTCGCTAGCCAGAATCAAATCATCATAGTTCGGTATTATTTTTAGAAAACCTTTAGTATGTTAGTTAATTTTAAATTAAGGGAATAATACCAAGTTTACGTAATTATCCACTTAATTTTTTTAAGGAAAAAACCTTTCACCAAGTGCTGATTTGAAAAGCCTAAGTAAACCTAAGCATTAGGCCAAACTGGCTAGAATCGCCAATTCATGGGCTAGTAGAAGGTTAAACCTAGCCTAGCCTTGAGGGCACAAGCTCAGGCCGATTCGTTAGCCCTTAAATTGATTGCTCGATTTTTTTTTTTTAATTTCCTTTAATCTTATTCTCACATTCCCATGAATTATTGTAAATAATTTTTCACCTAATTTTGTTTTCTATTTTTTTTTTCTCAAAATGATTGTAACACTTTATATCGTATAAAGTAAAGCGAGAGCAGTTGTAAATTTTATTTTATTCCAAAATAATTAATTTAGATTGCGTAAGCATGATATTACATTAATATTAAAATATTAAATAAGGTTAAGTAAAACAAGAGAATTTGCAATTTACAAAGGGTGAAAATTTCTCATTCGAATCTCCGAATAAATTATTAATATAAGAAGAAAAAAATTACAATTTAATTGTTAACTATAATATGTGATGGTACTTGGTGTGTGTTAGGAAATGAAAAGAAATAAAGAAGACATGTAATATGTGGGGTTATTATTATTTTTTTAATGTTAAAGGGACAAAACAGGCCTAAACCAATGGGCTGGCCCAACTAGTTCACTAACCCACCAATTTGTAAGCCACTTTAAGCCTACTCACCTCCAAGCTGAGCCAGTTTGATGACTCGTTGGATCAGTTCATGGTTTAAAACCAACCCTTGCACAAGTTTAAGCCTACGAGTGAATCCTTAATTTACCAAAAAACCTACCATTTCGCTTTTTTTTTTCTTTTTGTAATTACGAAAATAGTTTTTCTAAGTGGTAAATAATTTTTAACTAAGACAAAAAGAATGGTTAGTTGGTCTACCTTGCATTGGTGTATGCTTAGGAGTGGAACCTGTACCCAAGCCTAAACTTCTATTTGATTTGTTCTAGTCATTATAGTACTTGTCTTCATTTAATGACGTGCTACATGACTCTTGTTCTCTATAAGCTATCTTGTACCAAATCTTCAGTGCATGCCCTTACTTCAATGCTAACAGTAGAAACAAAGGCTTGTTGATCGTTGAAGATGAGGCTTGTCGTACTAAAAGCTTGTTGAACAGCCACCAACGATGCAGAAGTGGTGAGAACTTGATGGGAAATGCGAGATAGGATAAGGTAACTCTTTGCATGCATCTTCCACTATTCCAAAATATCAAAATCTCTTATGGTGACACTATTGGAGAACTTAAAGTTGGTGGTCATATAGTGTTGAAACTCGATTTGTAGCCCCTTAGACCATTGTCATTTCAATTTCTAAGCTAATAACTGTTCACTTATGAATAAATAACAGTATTCAGTAGGGGTGGTGAGGGGAAAACTGCTGTCTTGCCACTATAAGTGTAACGCGTGAAGAGCTTTTCTAGGTTCGCTGTGGATGCCAAAACCTCCTCCTGTGCATGTATACTATACATGTCTTAGGAATCTATAAGTGAATTAATGTACTCATAATAAGATTTCAGATATAGTTGCAATACATTAGTTTTTCAATGAAGGTCCAAAATTGTAACTATAAGATAAATATGAGAAATTTCCCTATAATAGTGTAATCACTTATATGCCATTTCAATTGCACAATCATGGAGGTTTAGGTTTGCATGTGCTTCCTATAAAGCACCAAGAATGCTAATAGATTCTATCACGTAAGAATGCATACTGGACTTGTAAACTTGAGAAAAAATTTTAATAGCATCATGGAAAATCATAAGAATTTTAAGCAACTAGATACATATGTCCCAATCACTCAAGTGAATTTTAACTTCCGTTGAGTTGTATATCGTAAAGTCACATAGGAGTTTATTATAAGGAACGATACTCTACAACAACTCATAAGTTGAATTGTAACAGTGAGCAACATCCATTTTAAATTTTCTAGGTCTCTTCTCACTTTCAAAGTAGAAGTTCCTCCACTTCTTGTGTAGAGATAGCTTCTTGACTATTACTTTCATCGTAACCTTTATTGCAGAAACATTGTCCTACGAAGCTACAATACTATCCTTGACACATAAATTTAGAACATCACATGCACATCTAATATGGAAAAATATTTTTCTCTAGCATTAGTTGACAAAGGTTTGTTATATCCCCAATCAAGGCAATGTTTGCACTAATATGATCAAATCCAATTGACAAAATTTTCTTAGCTAAATCATACTCATATAGAATAACACTTATAATTTTATATATATTTTGGGCCTGCGACACTCATTGAATATCCTTAACATTAATAATCGTTTATACAATTATCAATTATCGTTGATCTAGTGACAAGTTATGCCTACATATGAATTGTTACAGAATGAATCAATCCATATATCAGCATAAATAGATATGAATATACTTAGGGAAGCAAACTTACCTACGAGCTCCCACTTACCTTTGTGGCAAAGGTCCTAGGTAGCTCTACTCAACATGTTGCGACTAACCTTATGCACGATGAGATTGAATGTATCTTGTTTGTATCTACTTTGCTATCGAGATGCACTTGCATTAAAAGATAGGTAAATATTTACAAGGTACTGCTTAAGATTATACTTGTGCTTCTCCTTATTGTATCACATTAACGTTTGTCCGGATGAACTACCATCCCAAGCAATTTGCCCTTGCATCTTGTCTATCCCGATCTCTCCAAGATGCTTTGATTTTAGATGTCTCTTTAGAATACCATAACTTTTGCTAGATTTCCATACGTAGTGTGCTTTACAATAGTTATAGAATGCCCGCGAGTTCCCCTACTTGTCACACCTTTATGAAAATGTTTAGTGAACATATTAGATTTACCAAGTTCAAGGGCTTACCTAAACTGGCTAACCACTAAACCATCAATTGCTCCTCTATCTGCAGAATTATTTGAATATCATCTTCCTCCTCGTCGACAAAGGTCACGGGGCAACTCTTACGTGGAGGTTGAAATCAGAATGGAGGTGTAGGGTCAACATCTAGCATCATGTTATGTAGTCTCCTCTCAATGTAGTCATACTTTGGCTTCAATAGTACAACCTTGAAGTCCTACAGTAAAGACGAGGTGGCTGTGTCTTTCCATTTTCCTTTCCTACTTAATAGGGAAGCTTGCTTCTTTCCAGAAGATGAATGTAAAAAAAAAAATGATCCATGTTGATTTGTTGTTTTTTCTTACTAAAAAAGAAAAAAATTTACGTACAAAAAAAAAATCCTACCAAAGGCGTCAAAAAATGAAAGCGTGAAAATATAAAGAGTTTAAGTACTATCCAAGTTACATCGAAAGAACAGAGTATTTTTTCAAAAAGAGAACTATAGTTTATTTTAACAAACTAGAATTTTAGAAATGAAATTACTAAAAGGAGTAAAATACACATAAAAGTTTGAGTATGTGACCAAATTATGGAGAGCAAATATTGAAGGTAGTATGTCTATATGAATGAAGTATGATGAATTTGTTAAGGAATGTGAGTGCATGAATTTATATGCAAGTTTGGAGAGAATAAGATTTGCATTTGAAATTTAAAATTTCAAAATTCCTCTACTTCATTCAACTATAACGTCTTCATCCTAAAAAAATTGTAGCACCAAATACAATGTGCCACAAATTTCTTCTACCTCAATTGCCATTTTTTGATAGTGGACTAAAAATTTCAAAATGAACAAGAGAAATGAAAGTAGACAGTCCACTTTCCAATTTGCAAATGTGATAAGAGTAAAGCAAATTCATATAAGTATTCATTTCTGGTAATGTATTATTCTCACTTTGAAAAAGTGAAAGGGGAATAGTAGGGAGCAAAGGCTACTTCATGGCAATTAAATTATTACTTCTTTTTTAAATGCGAACCCAAATTGGCGAGCCTAACCGTTGGTTTGTTGGCCCGCTGAACTAGTGGTTTTTAAAACTTGAACCACCTACGTCCTTAAGGCTTAGTGGTTCAACCACCGATTTAGCAACCCAACGAGTTCCATGTCGGTTTATGATTCAAAATCAACCTTTACACAAGTCTAAGAGCACGTACTTGACAAAGGCTTGGAATCATCTCCACTTGATGAGATTAATAGTGCATCTAGCTTAGCATTAACATGTCTTGATCCAGAACTTTCCAAGTAGCCTACCATAGTTAGAGTAGTCAAGATGCTTAAGTAGATAAAAACAGAGAGAGTTGAAGAAGATGATTATCCATAACTACTTTATTCATGAAATGGTATTTGTTTTTCATGTGCTAGGAAGTCTTTAACTTAGCAACTCATATGTAATTTTTATTAAGGACAAAAAAGACTAGTACTAAGTTTTCATAAGTATATATACATGTGAGATCTTAAGGGAATGAAAAGGAGGATATTGAAGATAACATTTCAAACAATAAATACAAGAGAAAATTCCTCTATTATATAATTATTTTTTTAGGGCTAAAGTCCTCAAGGTAAGTAACTTTTCAAAATTTACCCTGTAAAATACTTACCTTTGATAGACCCTATTCAACCATTGAAGTTTGAAGATTGTAACCTTAATGAATATCCTACTATTTCAAATAAAGCTTACAACTTTGCTTCATTTACAGTTGAATCCTGAGCCAACCATTTCTTATCAAAGTGGTCAATTCGTCACAATCTTCAAACTCAAATGGCATGTACAGGCAAAATGTGAAGTGAGTGATGGATAACAAATTTTGCTTGATTTAGTTACGAACTAAACTTTTTCATTGTTATTCCAATTACAACTCGATATTATTTTTCCAATTTAGTATATATGGCATCATAAATTTATTTGTCTATGAGTTTGAAAGTTTTAATGCCTTCCACCGAAGTATCAAACAATCAAATAAATAGTCTAGTGTCCACTGATGTGACAAAGCAAAATAATATAGATAATTAGGGAACATTCTGAAGCCTTACGAATGCAATAATTGAGGTAACATATTTTATTACTATAAACCCTATGAAATTTCAGCAACCTAAAAGCAAAGTTGGATGAAAAAATCTTTAGATAGTCCCTAGAAACGTTCAGACGTAATAATAAAATCTTAGGTAAAAGAATCGAACCATAAATGTTAAACCAAAATCCTAAATGAAGTAAGCCCAATAACTCTAACTAAACAAGCAAGAAACCTAATACTTGAAAAACCCTAGGACGATAATGAAATCCTAAAAGATCATTAAGCCTTAGTTAAATGATCAAATATCTTAACACCATTAATAAACACTAATAGTAAGTTTAAACCCAACAATAAAAGTGATTGATATCACTAAACAACTAAAACCCTAACTTTCGAGCTCATATGTGAACCAAATTACTTTAAACAAATATCAAACCCTAAATAAACCCCAGGCATACATGTAAGTCTTAGATTAACTAAGATGTAACATCAAAATTCAACAAAACCCTAAACATATCCTAATTACACTTAACTAGCCTACTTATGCCTAACTACTATCAATTACACTAATCAAACCCCGATCCATAACCAACTATCATTACATCTTAATTAACTACAAGTTAAGCTTAATTAAGGACCAATAGACAAATGCACTAATGACCTTAAAATATCTTGTACCTTATGGAGACAAAATCCCTCCTTAAGTGATAATAAAATAAAAGGGTACATGATCCCCTTTTTAGCCAAATCCTTGTTTACCCAAAAAACACACATTTGGTCCCCTCTCTCTCTCCCCATTTCGCTAACCATATCCCCTCCCATTTCCCTCATTCTTTTATTTTCTAAACACATAAAGTCTCTCAAAAAAACCAAACCCTAAAATCCTCTCCTTCTTCTCCCTTCAGCCACCACATACCCACCACCGTTAGCTACTTCACCACCACACCAAACCACCCACCACTAAGCCTCACATCACCTACACATATTCCCCTAGCCTTTTGACACACACATACACACCCTTACACATGCATAAAGCTTACGACACACACATACAAGGAGACCATCCATACCCTTGCTCCAGTAAGTGACTAGGTTGGTTTTCCTTTTGTTTTCTTGTAGGATAATGTTAAGAACTTACATATTCATGGATAAACTTTACTTTACAACAATGTTATAGATGTTTTAGAGGATTTCATGAAGAACAAGTGAGGGTTAGTAAAAGAAAAATACACTTAGGTAAGAGTTATAACACTAGTAAGTAAGGTAGTGTAGGGTAGTGTTGATTTTAGGACTAAATCATTAGGTAGTGTGATTAAACCCCCATTACCATTACATGCCGCCCCTTACATAATACCACAACACTTGTCTACACATTTTATGCCATGATTATAGTTATAGATGAGTAAAAACATATGTTACTTAAGTGGAATCACCATAAAAACAAGCGTTGCATGAAAATGGAAGAAATAGCCCTAAGAACACTAAGTGGCTGCCACTTCAATGAACCTATCAAATCTATAATTAACTTAATAATATGATTATTTAGTGTTAAGTATGCTTTAGGATTTAATTAACCAAGTTAAGAAGGTTAAAGTGTAGCTAAGGCTCCAAACTAGCTTAGTTAGTTATTAGAGGCTTAAAAATGATGTTAATAACCACTATAACTTTAATGTGTAGACTTGTAAACCTAATAAAAGTGGGCTAAACTTAAGTCCAATGTTGAGCTTAAGCCCAAAAAGACAAGTGGGTTTAGGGTCAAGGCCTTAAAATGTAATTTAGGCTCAAAAAGTCCAAAAAAACTAACTTTAGAGTCCATATGGATAAGTGACCAGATCTAAATCTTGGGTTAAAGAGCTTATAATGAATTACTTAAGAGGCTCACTAAGCCTAAGGGCTTATTTAAGACACCTACCATAGGCCCTTGGTGGTTTAGAGCCTTAAACTTGGAAAAGAGCCTATTTTGGCTCATTAAAGTATCACCAAGGCCTACATTAAAGAATTTAAAGTGTTAGTCTAAAAAATTCCAATTAAAATACTTAAAAGAAAGCTCAAATTATTAAGTATAAGGCCCAAGGTCAAAAACCTAAGCCTAAGGCCCAAAACTATACCATTTAGTCCCATGACCTTGTAAGGCCTAAACTGAGAACTTACTTATCTAAAAACTTAGAAATAACCTCACCAAGTGAAAGAACATTCGAAAATGATGAAAACAACTATAAGATTATAGAAAACAAAGTTAAAAGGAAGAAAATATGTCTAAATTACGAAAACAACTAAAACAAGGTTAGTGAGCAATAAGCCTAGTTAGCTAATGTAAAGAGAATACTCATAGACCTTAGTTGTATTCTTTAGGTGATGAGGATACTGAGTTGGATGTAGTCAAAGACTATTGGGACTGCTGAGTGTCATGGTTGAGTGAATATATCGCCCCTTGCTTTACTTATTTTGTGCTTATAGCTAATGAGTTATCTAATTATATCAGATAATTGAACTTATTGCATGTTGGGGCATATGAGATTTGTATGTATCTGTTATGATTGATCTTACTTGCAAAACATCTTAAGATAATTCGAATATCTATGCTTACTCGTTTAGAGTTTAGGATATTGGAGTGTCTGATTATAGTTGTTTGGCCATCCATGAATTTGAGCTAATAAATATTAAACTCTTAATTAAACCAGACATGCATTACATCTTATAACATGAAATCAAGGCCGTCGATATAATGCAGAAGAATGGGAGATCATGCTTAGTTAGATCCATGTTTCATATTATGTATTGAGATTGTTATTGTACAACATATTTCATATGATATATTTTTATCTTGACCTTTGGGAACTACTTGGCTTTAAGAAGTGCCGCCTTCTACTTGAGGCCATGCTGTATCTATTGCTAAGGGTGATATTATTGATAAGAGACTTCATATTAGACATAGAGACCTAGGTCCTAATATGCCTAAATACTTCCTAACTCGAGCAATGGTAGGCGTTAAAACCGTATTGTATATAGTTACTAGTCAACTGTATATACCGTTGCATTACATATGCTTATTCACGCATTCATACACTTGATTAATAACTTGTTGACATTCTTTGTTAATAAGGTAAAAAGGTTACTCACTAAGTAGTTGAGCTTACCATCCTATAGTTTGTTATTACAACAGGATCTTTAGCTGGAGTCAGGCTACGGGATGCCTGAGGTTAATTACACCAACATGATGTTGATCAGTGTAAAGAAGATGAGAGCTTGAGTGAACAATTTACTTATATTTGAACTCTCTATTTACTTATCCCAATATTGTATGACTTTTATTAGGGGAAAACCTCATATTCCCTCTTATTTATGTTTATGTTAGTTTTAATTGGATGTTATGATTTTAAATTATGTGTGCAACTATTACTTAATGCTAGATGCTAGTTACTAGGAGGAAGTTGTAGTTGAGAAATACCTCGTGTAATACGCTGAAGGCCCTTGATCAAAGGTGGTGTTTGATCTCAGATCTTCAGGTATTATATGGTGATATTGCCACGACTTACCTCCCCTGGGGTTGTGACAATTACGGTGACATGCATGACATTAAAATAAACCTAAAACTAAATTAGAGTCATACATAGAAATAGAAATAAGGGTGAAGAAATCACATCCCTTTAGGATTATGTTTCAATTTGGAGAACGGGTTACCAACTTCTACTAGGGCTTCAATTTAGAACCTCCATGGATTAGGGCTTCGGCCTAGTGATGGGGGAACAAATCTGGTGGAGGAATATGGATGATTTAGGTTATGCAATTTCGATTTTGTTGGGTGATGATTTCAAATTCTCCATTATTAGGGCTTTGAGGTTGAAAAAGGAAGCAAAGATGATGAAATGAGGAATATTGATTTAGGGTTTTTTTTATAATATTTATCTTGTTTGTTATTTTATTTACTGAAGGGCATTTCGGGAATTTCATTTTCTATTCAATACATATTTCGTATTGTATTATTCCAAGTGAATGGTGTAATGCTAATTTTGATATATTTAAATAAACACTGTAATAGCTATTCATATCTTATTACACATCTATTTCATTCCTTAGTAATTATAATTCCATTCCCCCCTTATTCCATTTAGCGAACTAAACATGTTGTACATGTTATTCCTATTTGCTCTATATTACTCTACATTTGATGCAATCTCATCTCTTAACATGGACAATTCCCTATTTTCTTCCCTCTCTTCCATTCATCTACATTGAGATCCTTGACGATTTTTTTTTAAGATTTCATGTCTCGTAATACTTCTTCCATAATCAAATTAGCCAGGTTAACTTTTATGATGAAATCGTAAATGATGCAACAATACAACATTACATTTTCCATACACCAAATAACCTAAAAGCATTGTGTTTGATACGTAAAAACAACTTTTAAGATTACCAATTCCATGTCAATGGCAATTTGCAAAGATGAAGGGTGAAAATTAAATAGCTCATACATTCTCTAAGGAATGCAAGTTTGTCACACTCCGAAATAGGGCCTAGTAGTAACATCCCTCTAAGCCATCATTTAGCATATACACCTAATACCTAACAATCACCTCGTGGTCAAAGTGCACAAGATTCTACCAATGGACACTTGTAGCCTGCTTACATTCCAATTATGGACTTGTTAACTTATTTACATTTGCACCCGTATGGATACAACCTATAACAGCTTATTGGCTTTTAATTACAAGACCTATAGATATATAACCTACTCAACTTATAGATATATATTGATGGCCATCTAGGATTGTAGGGAGTCAGTATCCCCTACCAAAATGAGATCGAGGAACCTTCTAACACTTAGATGTATAAGACACTTCCTCTATATTTGGGATAAAGGAAGAACATTGGGAGGAAAGAACGAATTAGGGAGGAAAGAAATGAAGAGAAAGTACTTGTTTAGATAGAATGGAAATTATAAGTAATTATTGTAGATAGAAAGTTCATTAAAAAATTTTTAAGCTTATTAAATTACAATAAAGTCCTTAAAAACATCAAGTGTCTCTTCAATAAAAGTTTATTTAAGTAAATTTATACATTTTCCTTCCAATTTCTCTCCATACGTAGAAAGAATAGTTTTATGTGGAGTTTGGGTAAAGTTTTTTAAAAAGTAATCATTGCTTCCATTTTTCTTCCTTTACTAAACAAAGGAATGGAAACTTTTTCTTCCCAATTGCTTCCCTCCTCTTTCTTTCCTCCTATCCAAACATAGTGTTAATGAATAGAGCATTGAAACCAAGTAATTATCAGTTTTACAATCCTTTTACATGATCTTATAACTTATGTTAATCTACAACCACCATTACACCTGGCTGCTTTGAGTACCTCTTTTCTAAAGGACACTTAAGCACTCAACACTCAAAGTCCTAACCCATCTCACTTTTGAATAACCTATAAGAGAAACTATGAGGAAGTGAGCAAACCATTGCTCAATATGTTCATTCTTCATTACTATTGTTCAAGAAAGTTTTTAATTATTAATTAGCACACCAGCAATAATATTTACATACGAAATGAATGCACACATGATGAGTATAGGCATCACATCCATAAGGTTCAGAAACTATGGAAGGTATAGATTCGCATCATCTATTTCGATTGTCCCACCACCTTAATCATACAATGGCACCTTAACTTAATTGGGAGGTTGTTTACGAGCAAAGTCCAGTAAACAAACTTGACACTTAAGCATTGTCAAGAAAACATCCATATTACTTGCTACTTAAGGTCCTATCAACTTTCAAACATTCAACACAATCCAAGTAGCCTCAACTTAAGACACCACCATCAATATCTACCGTTTGAGTACCTGTTAAATCATAGACATGCAACAGTATATCTATTCCTTAGGCTGATAATTTATGAATTTAGATTATTCAAATGACCATACAAATAATACATATAAGCAATCAATTAGTCAATAGACAATCAACAAATAGCACACAATATCAAGCAGCAACCAAGTAATAGATCATAAGAACTCCCTTACCTGCGCATCCTATAAAGCTAGTAAAGTAATCTTTATAGTAGGGAATCCTCACAGATGGTGGTCCTTTGAATGGAAATCAACGAACAAAGCACTAATTACATAGGATATGATGCATAAGGTCAAACGTTTGAATAGCTAAAGGAATATGTCTATGCTATATGAGACTTCTCTATTTTATCTAAATTCTTTCTATCTTAAACCTTCAATTTATCTTCTATAAATGTTATACAATTTTATTATCGCTCATTTCTTAAGTGAATCTCTAAGGTCATTTAGGAGTTAGAAAACTTACTTTATAGAGTTTACATCACTATCGTGTAACTATTCTAAATGTTATGGAAATTAATTCATTCATCTCAACTTTCTATTTATTATTTAGAGTCAACTAAGAAACCTATTAGTGGTTTACTTATCCTAGAGACTATAGCTTTATATTGTTTAGCTTCAAAGTTTGATTCAGTCACAATTCCTTCAAGGAGTTAGTGATCATTCACATAGGTTAGTGCTTTGTATTCTATTTGTGCACATTGGCTTCTATTCTTTATTCAGAGCTTTATCTATGTTATGATAAGGTATTATGCTTTTAAACCCTACATTGATAGATTAACATCAAATTTGAACTTAATTGTAGGATGTTACTCATTTTAATTTATCAAGAGCAAATTTTAGAATTAGAGAAAACTACAATTTATCCTTCTTATCCTCACTTCAACCTAGTCCTATCTTAGTCAAATCTTAGGACTATACCCTAAGCTTTATTTTTCTATTTTTATTGCTAAGGTTTAAGCATGGTAAGGGTTTGGTTAAATTTTTTCATGTTCAAGTTTTTGGAATTGTTCAACTGATTTTACTAAATAACATGATTCTTTCCCTAAATCAATTGTTAGACACTAGAGTCGGTTGATATCAAGTAAGAAGTTAATCTATATGGTTCTAGGAACCCTATGTTGGAAGAGTATAAGGGCAAACAAGAGGATTTCAAGGTATATTTGTGAAGTGAATCAAACTAAAGTTATGAACAAAAAGGACATCTATTCTTTATCATTACAGAGGGTTGAGTAAGTAAGGCTATATTTTCTATCATAGTATTTCGACTTAGATCGGCCATATTTTGGTCAATTTAAATCAAAATCATGCATATAAATAAGTGTCGTGAAGCCATCCACTCTTAGTTCCTATTTTTATTATCCATGTTCTAATTTCAAATAATTAAGTGGGCCAAATATGGAAAAATAGTTTCTGTGTACCTAATATGGTTCATGTCATTCCCATTGTTTTTTAATTGTAGTAGAATATGTGTTTAGGGTAGCTTTTTTGAAAAATAAATTACAAGCTAAAATCTAGAGATTAACTTATGATCTAATATGATTAGGCAAAGTAGGTGTTCAATCTAAAAGGTTAAGAAAGGGTCTTATTTGTTTCTACTCTTCTAGGAATGTTTAAGCACCCTGCTTCCACAAATGGAACTATAATTTGGTACATAGGAACTGGTCAAAATGAAATAATATTTCCTCCTAACCAAATGGAAACATAATTTCAGTAGGTTAGGGATCTTTCAATCTTAGTTTCACTAAATTCCAAAATCAAACAAAGAAATAGCGACTAAAATAAAATAATTGGACAAGAATAATAAACAGAAGATAGAACAACAGGTATGAATTAAAGAGGTTGGTTCAATTTCTCAATGGTCAAGCTTTAAGATGAAATCACAACGAGATAAAATCTAAGATGTTAGGGGCCTCTAGGATTTGGTTTCACTCAATTTAGAGGTCGTATGAGAAGACAGTGATTGAAACAATCCAATCATTAGAGAAAGTATATCAAAAGATGATTCTATAGATGTTACTTAGAAGGGTTATTTTTAGACTTAATCATTAAGTTTTTACATGAAACTTTACGTAGATAAACTTTAATATGTTATTGACATTTGAGAGGTGTAATCTCATCATTCTAAGTGTTGCACAAGCAAAAGTAAATTCTATAATTTTTGTTGACGGTAGACAACTAACAGATGATAGTGCAAGGGTATTCTAATATACAAGTCTTTTCGATGCCTTACTAATTGAGTTTTGAGATAAAAATCGATTGGGGTGAACTCTAAGATGTTAGTGAGATTTGAGAAGTAGAAGCTCAATATTTCAATATTCTTAGAAGTCACGGTACTTGGGGAAATTTGGTTGACAAGGTCTAACCATTGTTACTAAGTCCATCCAACAAATCCTAACTTATTTTGGCCATATTTTGGCAATCTCTTATCGGTTTTTTGCAAACAAATTTGTGTGTGTGTACAACTAAGATATCCTAATTTGTTTAAGTCATAACTTAAATATTTTCCATCGGAACTTCGCAAATAAATAGTTGTTACGAAGCTTAGCAAATGTACTTTTTGTTTTTTTAAGTCTAAATTGGTCTTATAAAATAGAGGAAAATGCGAAAATTTGAAATAGGTCACTTTAGAATGGAGTGTGCAATGATAGAGTTTAATCTAATTCTTTTCTTGCTGTGAAATTTTTATCTTGTTGCTAAAGCTTTAGTTTGTTGAAAATTAAACTTCTAAACACTTATTCAAGTCAATGAGCTTTCTCAATTCTCAAGAGGGTAAATATATAATTCAATTGCCTAACAACTCTTACATACACACCTATTTTCACTAAAACTAGTTTTTAGCATACATGTTAGTTTTAGTTTTTGAAGTCTTTTATAATTCTACTTAAATCTACAATTCACTAGTTGGTCCTTCCTTCTTTTCCCTATATCACCAAAATCAAGTTGTGACAAGTTTGTTAATGCATTCCTTTTCCTTAACAAATTTTAAAGTTTCACTTAATAGACTAGTTTGTTTGGTATTCGGTTTGCATCTCAAGTTGCCAACTCTATTCTTATGTGTCCATAGGGGTCTAATTTATTGTTAAACTACTTCATTTACATCTTTACCAAGGCATAACTAGGGATGTTTAATTATCTTATGTGTTGATCATGTTGGTTTCCTAAGATGAATCAATAATTTCAAGCTTCTAATGTATTGTTTTGTCTTTGTAGTTTTCCTAGTATCTAAGGGCCCTTATAAATCATCAACTTATATACTTGCACCTAAGATTCAGGTTTCAAAAGGTGTATACAGCAACTATTAGTAGCAATTTAGTTTCCTATCAACTACTTTTTACACAGAAATGAAATAAATCAACTATAATTATCATACCTATACATGAAACTATCCTAAACCAGTTCCTAAGCTATTATTCCATCATGGGACATAGCAATATTGGATATGCACAGTTGGGAATTCAAGTTTCTTACCTTAAATGACTTGATGCAACACTATCTTGATGAATCAAAACTAAAATGGAAGGATAAGGAAGTCTAAGGATTGTATCTCTACATGCAATTTTGTAGAGGAAGGAAAAGGGAAGAAGATGGACTTACTGAATGATCCATTAACCAGTGCTAGTGGACTTCTAGACCTTGATGCTATTGTATGTAGTTTTTTAGGGGATTTTTAAGTTGAAATGTGGAAGGAAATGGGGAAAAGGGAAGGGAACAAACAAGGGAAAAGGGGGGGATAAAGGGAAGAAGATGAAGAGAAATGTAGTGGAAGGAAGACTTGTTTGATAAGTGAAAGGGTTAGGGTTGGGGTTGGGGTTGGTTCGGCAATTCAAAAGAAAGGACAAGGGGAAAATTAAGTTTCATTAAACTTTTGTACATTTAAGGGGCAGGGTCTTGTTAACCTAAAAAGGTTATGGAACCTAGCTATGACAATTTACATAATAAGTTAGAAATACACAACATAGAAATTCAAGTTGATGACACGAGTTACTAAATTCTCGTAGGTTGAAATAATTGGTTTGATATATCTTATTGATTTGTATGTACAAAAGGTCAGATGAACAAAATTGAAGAACATTCTATAGGAATTGTTTGGCTTGTTAATTGAATTAAATTATATCCAATAATTTCAATGTAAGTTTTATAGTTGTGGTGTTATTTATTATTTTCTTCTTATGTTAATATACATTTTTTATCATTATACATTTTTTCTATTTATATATTATTCTATATCAACTTTTTATAAAGTTTTCATTATTTTTTTAAATTCATATTACTCCAAAGCTGGTTGCTTTATTTTAACAAGTTGTGGAATCTTAAATCCAACTACTTTGATGGTGCATTAGTTAAGATACGAGAATCATGCTGTAAACCTTCCCCTCCTGCTAGTACATAAACAAATTCTGTTTCAAAAGTTATGATTGCAAGAACTTGTATGTATTCCTTACATTTTGACTAAAACTTCATATTGAACTAACGGACGATCATACGTGCCATTAGTTGCCCTCATATAGTCCCAATAGTATTTGCTACTATAATCAATAGGCTATCACAGTATCTTAAACTATATAATTTATCCTAAATTATGAATAAAACCTTAGGATATCCATTCTCTCAAGTGACTATTTCACTTGGTGATTTGACAATAAGCTTAAAAGACCTTAAAACACGAAAAAATATCCACACACATTTTCAATAAATCTATAAAGCCTTCTTCACTTCACACTACATCTCATACAATGCTCAAGGAAATGGCAAAATACCATCACTTGCTCACCCTTCGCCATATAGGATTCGATTCATAAATAATTGTAATCAGTACCGAGACTTTCTTGGAGTTCTATTTGTATGTCATTTTGGCTCGACTTTGAAAGAACCACTTTTGCTACTTCAATTTCCGTGGCATAAAAGATAAAATGGAAGAAGTTGAATGCAATTAAAACAAATGCAACCTTAGAACCATGAATATCATAACCGACCATCGTAAATAATGGAGATTTTTTATGAAATTTTATTACAAGAATATTTTAATAGCAGTCAAGTCAGCCATGATTCAATTATTAAACAGATGAGACGAATCCATCCCTGGTTTATTGGATAATAATTAATTGATAGTGTTCAAGCAGATTCAAGGAAGAAGAGAGTTCATGCATACTAATGGTATGTATAGTACGCAAGAATCAATTTGAAATTGAATCATCATTCAAACTTTGATTTTCCTTTCTTGTGTTTGGGTATGATTTCAGAAACTAGCAATCGCGATTCTAGGAAATAAACAATGGAGCAGTTCCCCTTTAACTTGGATTTCGATTCAAGGATCATATTAGTCGGTCACAATTACAAATATTTTGTTTTTTCAATGGAGACACACAACTACTACAAAAAATAAAAATAAAAAAAAAAAAGGAAGAAGAAGATAGAATCAAGTCCAACCGAGTCTTAGCCCGGGTTATCAACACAGCATCCAATAGAAAAGTTTTTTAAAACAAGATTAAAAATGTCCTGCGGTAGGGACTCAGAAAAGAAGAGGTCTTCCTGCTTGTCGAGTTTTGACTTTGCTAACCTATCAGCTACCATATTCTATTAATAAGAGACTCTGCAAAATGAAACCCGATTAATTTTTTGTGCAAGCTCCCTGCAATGATCAACAACCTGTATACATAAATTACGAGAAAGATCTTCACGAAGGAAAAAAAATCAGTAGCTAGAAGGGCATCTAATCCTATAATAACATTGTTTAATTGCAAGGTGTGTACCATCTTAAGAGATTCAATGATATAGCCCACAACTCAGCTTCAGGCGGGAAGGCAGTGCAATTTTTTTGGAAAATCTTGCAATAACTCTTCCTTGAAAGTCTTTGCAGATGGCTCTACTTGCTGTCTTCTTCACATCAGAGGTGACAACAGCATTGCAGTTAACTTTTAGCTCAGACTTGGATAGGGGGATCCATAATGGGCATCTTCGGGAGAGCTTTGCTTGCAATGCACCCACCATTCATTGGATTCAACTCCAATTTCTTCTTCTCCACTTTGATCATTGAAGATCTTCTCGTTTCTTTCTTGCCATATGGCCTTCAATGTGAACAGGAAGTTAATTGCTTTAGGTTTCTACTTTCCCCAGTCAATTCTCCTTTGACAGCCCATCCTTTTTATCCAAGAAGAGAGATGCTCATCTCCTGCAGGCAGATCAGTTGTACCCACCCTTCTCCAAACCTATTTAATAATATTGCAACTGACAAATATATGCCTCATAGACTTTGCTTCACAACCATAGAATACACATTTCTCATCAACATTGATGCACCTTTTGAAAGATTGTCCTTAGTTGGGAGTCTATTATGAAGAATGCGCCAAACTAGGAATTCGATATGAGGAAGAGCAAGCAAGCGCCAAATTCACTCCCAACTTTCATTTGTGCTCTGTTTGGTGCTTTCATTGTAAAGGCACAAGTAAGCTAATTTTGTGGAGACATCTCCATTAGGCTCATGCTTCCATACATATATGTCATCTGCTGCGCTAGCTGGATTAAGAAAAATGCTCCCCAAGCGAGAGCTGATTTCTTTATCAATAGGATACTCAGTAATATTTTCATTCCACCTACCAATGTCCACCCAAGCTTGATCGAGAGTAATATTTTCGGCCTGTCCCCTCTTTTGCGTAGCAATCAGACCAAAACTTGACATTTCTACCATTCATGGTTTTTATAAAGAGTTTGCTGTCCAACTAGTCAGAACACTCCTTGAGTTTTTCATAGAAGTTTGATACAAATTTCTTTTCGAAGTTTTTGTTCCTTAGCCTGTATTTACTCTTGACAAGTTGCGTCCGGTGGAGATTTTTCCTCTTTAAGGACCATGTGAGTTTTACAAATTTTGCCTTATTCCTTAGCTTTAGGTCCAGAAGGCCTAGGCCTCCCTCCTTTTTTGGCCTCTTAACTTTATCCCAAGTAATCTAATGTGGCTTTCTCCTTTCTTCTATGGACCCCCATAGAAAGTTTCTGTGTAGTCTTTCTAATTAGAGAGTAGTTTTCGAGGGCAGATGCAGGGCTTGCGAATGGTCATTTGAGATGCTTTCTAACACATAGGCAACAAGAAGCTTCCTCCCTACCATACTTAACATGTTAGCTTTCCATCTTGCAAGTTTATTCTTGACCTTTTCAATAATGAAGTTTAGGCTATCCGCTTTTAGTTGTCCAAAACCATTCGCTGGGATTCCTAGGTATTTACCCATGTCCCTTCTTAAATTAATTCCCAGAAGGTCAGCAATTGCCTGCTTATCTTCATCAATATCATTATTTGAGAAGATGATGCAAGACTTACCATAATTTACTTTTTGCCTAGCGAGATTGCCAAAAGTTTCCACTTCACAAGGTGAGCATTGTCTAGGGAAGCTTCTCCTATTAGCAGAATGTTGTCTACAAAGAGAAGGTAGGAGAGATTTAAATTTGCTATAGGCTTCCAAAGTTTGGATCATCCTAATTAGGATTTCCATAATAATGAAGAAAATAAAGAGGGACAGAGGGTCTCCTTGTCTTATACTCTAACTTGAGATAAATCTATCAAGATATGTATCATTGAAGATGACTTGATAAGAGATCATGGTTAAGCAAGATCCAATCATCTTTATCCATGATTTAGGGAAATTTAAGGCCATAAGGGAGTGCCTTACACAATTTATGTCATATTATTATAGAATATACAATATGTATAATATAAATTATATGTACACACTACAATCTAGCATGTATATATAACAAGTAAATATTATAGTTTAACCATGATCTCTTATCAAGTCATTTTCAATGATACATATCTTGATAGATTTATCTCAAGTTAGAGTATAAGACAAGGAGACCCTCTGTCCCTCTTTATTTTCTTCATTATTATGGAAATCCTAATTAGGATGATCCAAACTTTGGAAGCCTATAGCAAATTTAAATCTCTCCTACCTTCTCTTTGTAGACAACATTCTGCTAATAGGAGAAGCTTCCCTAGACAATGCTCACCTTGTGAAGTGGAAACTTTTGGCAATCTCGCTAGGCAAAAAGTAAATTATGGTAAGTCTTGCATCATCTTCTCAAATAATGATATTGATGAAGATAAGCAGGCAATTGCTGACCTTCTGGGAATTAATTTAAGAAGGGACATGGGTAAATACCTAGGAATCCCAGCGAATGGTTTTGGACAACTAAAAGCGGATAGCCTAAACTTCATTATTGAAAAGGTCAAGAATAAACTTGCAAGATGGAAAGCTAACATGTTAAGTATGGTAGGGAGGAAGCTTCTTGTTGCCTATGTGTTAGAAAGCATCTCAAATGACCATTCGCAAGCCCTGCATCTGCCCTCGAAAACTACTCTCTAATTAGAAAGACTACACAGAAACTTTCTATGGGGGTCCATAGAAGAAAGGAGAAAGCCACATTAGATTACTTGGGATAAAGTTAAGAGGCCAAAAAAGGAGGGAGGCCTAGGCCTTCTGGACCTAAAGCTAAGGAATAAGGCAAAATTTGTAAAACTCACATGGTCCTTAAAGAGGAAAAATCTCCACCGGACGCAACTTGTCAAGAGTAAATACAGGCTAAGGAACAAAAACTTCGAAAAGAAATTTGTATCAAACTTCTATGAAAAACTCAAGGAGTGTTCTGACTAGTTGGACAGCAAACTCTTTATAAAAACCATGAATGGTAGAAATGTCAAGTTTTGGTCTGATTGCTACGCAAAAGAGGGGACAGGCCGAAAATATTACTCTCGATCAAGCTTGGGTGGACATTGGTAGGTGGAATGAAAATATTACTGAGTATCCTATTGATAAAGAAATCAGCTCTCGCTTGGGGAGCATTTTTCTTAATCCAGCTAGCGCAGCAGATGACATATATGTATGGAAGCATGAGCCTAATGGAGATGTCTCCACAAAATTAGCTTACTTGTGCCTTTACAATGAAAGCACCAAACAGAGCACAAATGAAAGTTGGGAGTGAATTTGGCGCTTGCTTGCTCTTCCTCATATCGAATTCCTAGTTTGGCGCATTCTTCATAATAGACTCCCAACTAAGGACAATCTTTCAAAAGGTGCATCAATGTTGATGAGAAATGTGTATTCTATGGTTGTGAAGCAAAGTCTATGAGGCATATATTTGTCAGTTGCAATATTATTAAATAGGTTTGGAGAAGGGTGGGTACAACTGATCTGCCTGCAGGAGATGAGCATCTCTCTTCTTGGATAAAAAGGATGGGCTGTCAAAGGAGAATTGACTGGGGAAAGTAGAAACCTAAAGCAATTAACTTCCTGTTCACATTGAAGGCCATATGGCAAGAAAGAAACGAGAAGATCTTCAATGATCAAAGTGGAGAAGAAGAAATTGGAGTTGAATCCAATGAATGGTGGGTGCATTGCAAGCAAAGCTCTCCCGAAGATGCCCATTATGGATCCCCCTATCCAAGTCTGAGCTAAAAGTTAACTGCAATGCTGTTGTCACCTCTGATGTGAAGAAGACAGCAAGTAGAGCCATCTGCAAAGACTTTCAAGGAAGAGTTATTGCAAGATTTTCCAAAAAAATTGCACTGCCTTCCCGCCTGAAGCTGAGTTGTGGGCTATATCATTGAATCTCTTAAGATGGTACACACCTTGCAATTAAACAATGTTATTATAGGATTAGATGCCCTTCTAGCTACTGATTTTTTTTCCTTCGTGAAGATCTTTCTCGTAATTTATGTATACAGGTTGTTGATCATTGCAGGGAGCTTGCACAAAAAATTAATCGGGTTTCATTTTGCAGAGTCTCTTATTAATAGAATATGGTAGCTGATAGGTTAGCAAAGTCAAAACTCGACAAGCAGGAAGACCTCTTCTTTTCTGAGTCCCTACCGCAGGACATTTTTAATCTTGTTTTAAAAAACTTTTCTATTGGATGCTGTGTTGATAACCCGGGCTAAGACTCGGTTGGACTTGATTCTATCTTCTTCTTCCTTTTTTTTTTTTATTTTTATTTTTTGTAGTAGTTGTGTGTCTCCATTGAAAAAACAAAATATTTGTAATTGTGACCGACTAATATGATCCTTGAATCGAAATCCAAGTTAAAGGGGAACTGCTCCATTGTTTATTTCCTAGAATCGCGATTGCTAGTTTCTGAAATCATACCCAAACACAAGAAAGGAAAATCAAAGTTTGAATGATGATTCAATTTCAAATTGATTCTTGCGTACTATACATACCATTAGTATGCATGAACTCTCTTCTTCCTTGAATCTGCTTGAACACTATCAATTAATTATTATCCAATAAACCAGGGATGGATTCGTCTCATCTGTTTAATAATTGAATCATGGCTGACTTGACTGCTATTAAAATATTCTTGTAATAAAATTTCATAAAAAATCTCCATTATTTACGATGGTCGGTTATGATATTCATGGTTCTAAGGTTGCATTTGTTTTAATTGCATTCAACTTCTTCCATTTTATCTTTTATGCCACGGAAATTGAAGTAGCAAAAGTGGTTCTTTCAAAGTCGAGCCAAAATGACATACAAATAGAACTCCAAGAAAGTCTCGGTACTGATTACAATTATTTATGAATCGAATCCTATATGGCGAAGGGTGAGCAAGTGATGGTATTTTGCCANAAAAAAAAAAAAAATTGCTATCAGACTCTTGCTAAAAAGCACCATAATTTGCTCTGGACAGCAAGGCTTTATTTTGCAGAAGCTCAATGTTGTTTGGTTCCTTTGAGGGTGTTCCTATTGCATTTCGTTTTGTTAAAAGAAAAGCTAATCAAATGGTAGATGTGGTAGTTTCAAATATTAGGAGACAGAAGAATGTGTCCTTATAATTAGTAGTTAAACTCCCCGTTCTCCTCTTCAACTATATTTTCATGTAAGTGTTTTGATAATTCAGTTATCAATGAAGATTTTTTCTTAGGGAAAAGAAAGATAATTAAGTTTGATTTTAATTTTATTATTGTAATCATATAAAAGCAATTATCTCAAGAAGAAATGCATTTTCATTATGATGCAAAATTTATAATTTTAGCAAAATTGCACTTCTCTTTCTAGGTAAGGTAGGATAATAGGGTGCAATTTTAAGATATAATAGAGAAAATATTGCATTACTAACTAATACAGTAAATTGAAAATATATTTTTTATATTATTTTATGTATATTTAGTCCTCTTATTTTTTTAGATCCAGGTTTAATCCAAAAAAGATGTTTTTTTAGTCCCAAAAGACCGTTTTGTCCTTTGGAAACAATATGACAGTTGCTTTAAATATTTTTTAATTATATTATCCAAGGAAAAATAATAAAATAAGGTCTAAAATCACTTGCTTTAAAGATTTGGGACCGTGAGCTCTTAATTTCAAAGAAGAGGGGTTTAAACATATAGGAAGTAAATATAAAGTCTGTACTTACAATTTATCCTATGTAATATTCATCAAGCAGCAATAGGGCAGGATTATCCCATTACCATATTCTTCGATGATCTAGATTCTTACACAAGATAAAGCAGACTTAAAAGCAATATATATATAAAAGATTTCAGATGGAGATACACAAGTAAGTGAGATGAAAAACCATGAGGTGATATTATAAAAGATTCACTAATATTTCATTCTTACAACTACTTCTTAGCAAAATGTTTCTCATAATTAATCCACCCGATACCCATTATAATAAATATAATGATATAGATTTGCAAGGAACTCTAGGATCCCAACTCAAAAATAAAAATAAAATTAATTAATTATTAAGAAAGCAGAAAATAAGAATAGGCATTAGCACGATTGACTATAGGCTCGCTGGCCACGGTCACATGATGGTAACCAATGGCCACTCCACGGTCCACCGTCCTGCTGCATGGGCTTCATCTTTTACTTATTTTTCTAACGATACCTCAAAAAATAAATTTCGTAATGAAATAACAAATAGTGGTACAAAATCTAAGACCTATTTTAAAGGAATAAATGAAATAAAGAAATCTTCACATTTAAGACCAGAGCAAAAGAACATTGGTTTAAATAAAATGATTTTTTTTTTTTTCCATCTTTTACGTTATTGAAATAATATTTATGATAGAACGACGTGTTTTGACGTAATGCTTGAATTTTTCTCCTAAAAGAAGAGGAATCATTGTATGAGCTAACTATGAAACATCTTTATAATTACAAGATTTTTTTCTATAAAAACTTATCGAAAATTTTTATATTTGGGAAAACACACTCTTTGGCATTTTGCTAACTTGTGTATACTCTTTTTGTTGATTCATGAATATTTAATAAATATAAAATAATATATCTCAAATTTATGAAAGTACTATTTAGATTGTCTTTTTAACTTCTGTATTTTATCTGTATCCAATATGTGTCTAATCTATATCTGTTTAAAATCTATTATTTGAAAAATTATTTTATTTATATCTTATCTATTTATATTTTATAATTGTAATAAAGATAGTAATTGAAGTATTGAAATTGAAAAATAAAAATTTACATACTTTTAAGAGAAAATTTTGAAAAATATATATTTTATGTATTAAAAATAATTATTTTAATTGATATTTTTGTAAATATAAATAAAGTAAAAAGTAAACAAATTAAATTTTATTGAGATTTGTTGTATATTTAATTTTAAAAAAAGGATATATATAAAATTATATTTTTATTTTTTTTTATCTTATTCTTATCAAATACAAGATTTAAATAAATACTAATAACAAACGAAAAAAACATGATCTAAACGGAGTCAATAACTTGTCAAATGCTTTAAGGTATTAAATATAGATTTTTCTTAATTATTTAAATATTTTTTCTTTTGGATTTATTATTATTTTTTATTATATTATTTAATTAATTTTTTAAATAATATTAATTTATTAAAACAATTATTATGAATATTAGGGAAAAACTCCTTTCTTCATTGTTATTAACACGTGGAGTAATGTGTTTAATTATGTGCTAACATTTTGCTAAACACAAGCCCTCCTTCCATAATTTAAATCGTGCAACCCAATGTATCACATCATAAACTTAATCACGATAAACCCTAAGTTGATCGGCATACCATTCATCGCCAATCGCAGTCATGTAATCTCTGCATGAAAGCAGACAGGAGGTCCACACTAACCGCGAACTGCCAAACTGTGATGACTAGGCAACACGGATATATGTATGTAGTAGCTGGAAATTCAGATGGTCATACTGAATTTCAATCAAACTCGACGATTCTGGAATGCATGATAGAATGAATGGTGAGAACACACATTAGGGCTGGCATTTTGTGTTAACGGCTGTGCTCGATAAATTTAATGTTGAATTTTTTTGTTTTTCCGAAGGAATTTTCGTGCATCTTGTGTGTGTGTGTATATATATATACATATATATATATTAATTGTGTGTGTGTGTGTATATATATATATATATTATTATACATGCAACTTTTATGCTTATTCCAATTGCATTTAACCTAAATTCCCTGTAATTATCTCATGATATGTATAAAGTATCTCAGAGATTTTATCGGTCCTTATTTTCACCATACATAGATTATATTTAGATGTACTTAATATTCTTTCCAAATTAGAATATTTTCCGGAACAAGAAAAACATTGGCGGAAAATAATTCAGATTCTGATTTGTTGCTTTTTTTATACTTTCCTGCAATTGGACGCTTTAATGACTCATTCAGTATGAGTGATTTTTTTTTCTTTTTTCCTTTTGTTACAATGAATCAATTCAATTTGATTCTTCAGATTGGAAAATATAACCTCGCGATGGAGATTTCCTCTATGGATAGGCATGATTGTGACAACGAGGAAGGTGGTAATAAATGCTAAAGCTCGTATCTTTTTTGGTTATTGTTTAATTTTATATTTAGGTATTTTATGATAGTTAACGACTTATGCAATGAGTAAATTTGGATTTTAAAGCTATTTGAAATTGTTATTTTGTCTTCTACTGAAGCAGATTCGGATTTCGTTAATTGTTCGACTCCTTGTAGAGGGCCTAATTTGATCAATCATGCCCTTGAGAGGGCGAATGCAAATAGTTTGACAAGCCAAGCTGTGGAAATTGATTCTAAAACAATGAGGAACGAGAATCAAATGACCAGTGGTGATTTAGAACCAAGGGAAATTGTTTCCAACAACTCCACTGAAGTGCCCGAAAAACAAGATCGTCAGGGCATTGTTATGCGACTAGCTAGTTTTGATACAACAAGCATCGTTGAATATGTGAGAGAAGTGGGGCAATCTCCAAAAGAAGGTGCGGATGATTTAGAATTGGAGGTTGCAAAGGCTCAGTTGCTTGCATTCTCTTGTTGGAGGGGTTATTCTCAGCTACCTGATTTTTCTGTGCTCAGCGGTACTATAAGATGTGACACAGATGCAGTGGTATTAGAATGCTCAAATGAATTGATTGACGATGCTCCTCCAGGGTTTGAGTGTTATCAGGCCATGTGGGACTTGATAGGAAGTTTGAATAATTCACAAGTTTCAAATGTGAGAGTTGATGAACATATTGCTTCCAAAGCAGCTTGTTTTTGTTCTACCAGGTTGGTTGAGTACTTGAAAGGACTAGGCGGATCTCCTTGTGGGGAAGTGGATGAATTAGAGCTTGCAGTGGCCAAAACCCAATTGTTGGCATTCACTAATTGGAAGGGATACTCTCAGCTACCTGAATTAACTTTGCTCAATGGCTCTTTGGCAAGTGATACGAATCTTCGAATATTAGGATATGAAAATTGCTCTGCTTTGATTGCTGATGCTTCTGTAGGGTTCAGAGGCAATAAGATTGAGAGTACACATACTGTTAGCAGAGATTTGGATGGTCAAATAGATCCAAGAAAAAGGCCATATAAGACAGTTGGTGATCCCTTTATATCCCCGATTGCTTGTTTTGAACCCACCAAACTAGTTAGCTATTTAAAAGTATTAGGTGTATCACCGTATGTGGGATTGAGAGATAGCAAATTGAAATGTGAAGAGGCAAAAGCACAGTTGTTTGCATTCTCTTGTTGGAAGGGTTTCTCTGATCTTCCTCAGTTCACTATGCTCGGTGGGCATATATCAAGGGAACAAAATTTGTCGGATGAATCCATTGAATATGCTATTCCTTGTAATAGTAACTGTGGAAATCGTAATGTGAAGACTGTTTTGCATACTTTGCAAGGTCAAATGGATGTCTGGGAGAAATCAAATGATAGGTTGGACGGAGAGGTTGTTTGTAGAGCAGCTTGTTTTGATACCATGCTCAATGACCCTTCAGGAGATAATGCAGATCAAGAATTGATGGGACAGGAATATTGCTGCAGTGATTTGGTTGATGATGCTCCTCCAGGCTTTGAGCATTATCGCATGATCTCACACGGTCAAATAGACTTGAATGAAGAGTTGAATAGAATAAATGAGGAAGAGGTTGATCGCACTGCACCATGTTTGGACAACATGGAGCTTGGTGGATATTTAAGAACTTTGAGTAAGTCATCACTAGAACAGGTATGTGAATCAGAACTTAAAGAGGCAAAATCCCAATTACAGGGATCTAGTTGGAAAGGTTGCTCTCAGCCGCCCGAATTCACTAATTTTGGGTCATCGGAAAATGTTACTGAAATGGAATTTCCAGAAGATGAAACTTGCAGTCAATTGATGGGGGCAACCCATCCTCTTTTTGGGGATAAGGATGGGATTAATGGTGTGAGGAGTAGCTCACAAGATCAATCCGCTAATTTGAGAAAAATGAGGCAAAATTCTGATGAAACTATCACTCGTCTTTTTGGGGATAAGGATGGGATTGATGACATGAGGAGTAGCTCACAAGATCAATCCACTAATTTGAGAAAAATGAAGCAAATTTCTGATGAAACTATCAATCCCCAGAAAAGGAAGAAAAGCTCCCCAGTCTTATCAGAGGAGAATCGACTGCAGAAGTTGGAGGAAGATATTGTTTGCAATACACCATGTTCTGACCGTATGAATCTTATTGGTGTTTCAAGAACTTCGAGTGAATCACCCCTAGAGCAGTTGGGTGGATCAGAATTTATAGAGGCAAACAAGGTTGTGGGCAAACTGGATGACGTGGCATTGGACCCATTAGATGAATGTCATTACGAGTTTTCTGGCAAGAAAAGGATTGCTGAAGCTAGCTGTGATGCTCATAGATCCAGCAAATCTAGTAGAACAATGATCAGAGAGTACACGTGCAGTGAGCTGCTACTTGAGCTGTTGTTTACTGCTACAAATCCTTTAGAGAGACTCGATCTCTCCATTCCAATTCTGAGCTTCTTCTCCCAATTTAAGGATTCTGTCGCCTCAGGTTCTTCTAGTTTATTGGAGCCCATAGAGTGTCAAGAACATGTATCCATTAGTGAAACACCTTCTTCATTGAAGAGCTTCGGAAATACTGAACCAACTGGTCTCTCGTATCCAAAAGATTCTTGTTTTAGCGACCATCTGGCAGAAAAAGTCTCTGAACGGCAATTTAACAGGAGCAATCAGGATGCATGGAACATTTTACTCAAAGTCTCAAGGGAAGAAGCGTCTCCCTCTAGTGAACAGCAGATCTTGATTGCCACTGTGGTCTCTGAGCCTGATAATCTTCCTGAAAAATCCGGGGCAGAAGTAGGAGAGACGACAAATAATGTGGGGAAGGATATTGGTGAAGCTGACTATCAGACTGCACTGGTTCTTACCTTTAATAACATGGCTGCGGTGCCTTCGGAAGGATATCTGAACAAGGTATTCAGTTGCTTTGGTCAGTTGAATGAACGGGAAACCAAAATATTCAACAAGCGTAACGGATGTAGAGTAGTATATAGGAGACATGCTGATGCTGAGGCTGCTTTTACCAGTGTCGGAAAGCATGGAATCTTCAGAGATACACTCCTGAGTTACCGCCTCAAGTATATTCATTCCAAGCCAGCTAGAGCTCCTACCCGTACAAGAAGGAGAAATAATGGTTCTGCATCATATACTTTTGTTGGAATTCCATCCCCTACCACCTTGGTTGGCCTATAGCAGCATTTTTTAAGTGCAAATGCTCAATATTGACAAGGACAGGATGGTACGTATATCCTGTTATTATCAGAGATGCTGTTAGTTTGTACATGGGGAGGCCGGCTTGAATTAGGTATTGATCCTCTTCACATTGTTTGTACAGACATTAGAGTAAGGCAAGCGAGGTAATGGAGTTAGAAGATTAAACAGTTGTAACTGATGGGAGTGCTGTTACTGCTGCATACATTCATGTACATGAACGCCGGATCAATTTGAAAGGGGCTAATGGGTTGCATGCTAATGGTGCCGTTGTGATAACAAACAAGTTTAAGGTAAACCGAACTCAATTTAGATAATGTTATGCTGTGTTCATGTTAATATGTCATGCCTCTACTAGGCTTATTAAAAAAACTAATTACCTTTCCTGCATTAGACAATGCGAAAACAAAAGAGCCAAAACCTCCCGCGTTTTGCAACCCTAAAGACAATGGAAGGAGTCCCAGATGAAATCAAAGGTGAACTACCACCATTCAATTTATAGGAGAATTTCACCATCCACAAAGTGCATGACGAACAACTTACTTGTGAGTCCTAGATATGAGGAATCCACTTAACATGTTGTGCGGTTCTTCAAATGCCTAATAAGTTTCGTTTTAACTTCGTTGAAAACATAATCGAAGTTGCCACCTGAAGTTTTGCCTATGTTTGTAACATCGTACGTGCATTTTGACATTGGCAAATGTCGTCTTCATACAAGGGGTTTTAATTTATAAAATTATTCGTCGATTGAACATATTAATAGATGAATTCCTTTTCATGCATAAAGTAACTATAAGATTATTCTTAAGTACTAGAAGCTTTTTAAAAAAATAAAAATAAAAAGTGCAAAATGAATATAACTATTAATATTTAATAATTTTCAAAAACCGTTTATCTAGCTTGACCTGATTTTAAAAAACATTTGCAACTTTAGAAACATTTAGGATTTAATTGATAAAGACCCTAAAAAGTTTACAATTTTAGCTGTTATCGTTAATTACCATCATAGACATGACATAAAGAAGGCAATTAACAGCCAAATTATTTCAAAGCATGTCAATCAACAGAATGTGTATATATATATATATATATATATATATAAAAGTAACTTAGCTCAAGGCTATATATATCTATATATAGTGTCACTTATTAAGAAAATAATCTACATTGGTTTTCCTGATTTAACCCCCCAAACCAAAAAAAGAATCATTACGATATTAATGTTTGCTTACAAAACGCAGTAGAGGTAATCATATATGCTTGACTTATATTATCCTACAAAGGGACTATCGAGCAATAAATAGAGATAACGTAAGAGGGAGAAAACTCATATTTTACTATAGTACATCATCAAATAGGGTTAGCATGCAATTTTAAGAGTAATGAATTTCAACCATTAACCATCCACCTATTATTATAGAATTCTAAGCGAGATTAAAGAAATTAACTCTACTTTTGCCTAACATTTGTGGAGTTATTTATTATGCACACTTTGCACCATACTGAGGTAGTTCAATGAGGCCGATGTCTCCCCTACCCGAGTACTTATCCAGGCAATGCGACGCTCCCAACCTTAAAAAAATCTCCAATCTATCACTTAGTATGAGGATGCAATAAGGTGACTAATATGAGGTTGCAATACGGTCACTCTTCAATATCTCATCTAAACTTGACCACCGGGCCCAACTAATTGGAAAGCACCGATTCATGGGCCAACGTGAGGTTGCAAGGCCCCAACTCTTAAATAATTAATTTACACTACGTGAGCATAATATTACTTTAATATGAAAATATTAAATAAGATTAAGTAAAGCGAAAGAAATTGTAAAGGATGCTAATATTTTATTCAAATCTCAAAATAAATTATTAATACGGAAATAATAAAATTATAACATAACTATTAACTATAATTTATAATAGTATTTGATGTGAGTTGAAAAAAGAAAAAAAAGTAGTAGTGGTAGTAATAGTAATAGTAGCAAAAATAAAAGTAGAAGTAGAAGACATGTAACGTTTTTCTTCTTTTTTTAATTTTGGAGGGATGGAACTAGTTTGAACCAACGGATCAATCCAGTCGGTTTACTGACCTATCGGTTCAGTAGGTTTGGCTGACTGAACTGCTTAGAGCCTTAAGGCTCAACGGGTTGTAGGCCGATTCAGGCTCGCCCACCCTCAGACCAAGCCTGTTCAGCGACTCTTTCGGTCAATTTACGGTTTAGAACCGATTCTTACGCAAGTCTAACCTCATCATTAAATCGAGTTGGGTATTCGATACCTAATAACTAAATTTATTTATACAATGCATGTCTCGTCTGAAATTTTAGCTTAATCATCTTATTATTCAATTATAGGTGATCAAGATCGTGAGAGGCACTTAAGATTTCAATAATACCATGGCATACCAAGCAATACAGCATCGCTGCTCAATGATTATTCTAGGTCAAGCATATGCATCACTTACATACAATGAAACTAACTTACAACCACAACAAAGATTAACAAATCATTATCTCCGATGTACTAGATAGTACACGTATATGCATTTACGCATAAACAAATCTACTTGTAGGATCTTCTGATTACTATTGCATTCCTCATGGGTGAATCCCAGTCTCTTGGATTCCTTATTAACCCATGTGCCAGGTTCTAAGTAGTGTGAGTATTTAGAATTTAAGTTAGGAAAGATTAAAGATATATAAGATATTAAGTTATTATATTAATTAATTAAGTAAATTAATCTATCTTTATTTTATTACTAAAGATAAACATATTATTTTAGTTATTAATATATTGAATATATATTATTCTGTTATGCATATACATAGTAATTAAGTATAATCTCCCACTACGTACATTAAGTATATACTAGTATATATACCTATCATAAAGTACGATCTATAAGTTAGAAAAATACTACTCAGTATATCAAGTACGTATATATTCATATATAAGTCTGAAAAATACTATTTTAAGAGTTAATATTATATATTATAAGAAGTTAGTGGTTTGCTTAGTAGGCGAATTGCCTACAAAGTTTGCACAAAAAATTTCGAAATTTGACTCATTGCAAAACTTACGTAGTACCCTGCATAATTTGTGCAAAAGATATTTAGTTCGTTACTAAAACACCTTTAGCATTTAAAACTTACGTAACTTTTGGGACGTTTATTATTAAAAAAAAAAAATTAAGAAAGAAAACGAAAAAACATATGACTTATCATTTCATAAGTTTAAAAATAAGTCTTCGGATACGCATCAAATGACGCGAATGCTGCTTTACACAAAAATTACACGAGCACTCAAAAATTACGATTACTCTCCTAAGATTACGCCAAAGCCAGATAGCACTTAGTGATTTGTTAGGATAATTAATGTATCTGTTAAGTAGGCAACTAAAGTTAGACAAGCTTTTTTTCATTCTAGCGCACAGATGCTGAAACGAGTTAAAGACAGTGGGTTAATGGTCGTTTAAGAAATTTGCAGGACCCTTATACCCCTCTCGGTGCCCGGATTGTTTAGGTCACTCTGACTAATGCCTTAACAATTTTTTTTTTTTTAAATCAATAATGCCTTGAACAATTTAAGCAAACCACAATGGTAATTTTACTAATTTCTTCGTCCATGCTTCAAAAAAAAATAATAATAATAATAATAACTCAATTTTCGACCGATTAAAATTGTGCAAAATTGAATATTGAACTAAAATATAGTATTGGTTGTACTATTATCCCACAAGTTCTTTTCTGGGGAAAAAAAAAAGAAAAAAGAAAATTGCTAACATAGGAAGGGATTAGTTTCTAATTTCAGCTTGAATAAAGTTATTGGTAGCTATAATTCCTTCAATATATGCGAGTGTAATGTTGTAAAGCAATTGAGACCCTGATATGTATGTGTCATTTTGGGTCCCCAATATCAATTTGTTTGACTTAGGATTTCTTGATATATAGAAATATATGGCTAACGCTGCACGACATAAGCTACCATTTTGCTATTTTTCCCTCTGAATTTGTTTTTTTTTCTCTATGTGATATTTCTTTTTGCCTTGTAGAATCGTTCTAAACAACAATGGTTTCAAGCTTATTCTTTCGGCATCCAGTAATATCCTAAGTATAGAATAATAAATTTTTCTATCGTGTGGGTTCTTTTTGTGGAAGTGATGTCTCCACATATCTACATACATTAACACAAGCTTTGACACAATTTGAAGTACTATTATAAAGAAAAAATAATAATAATAATAATACACGACTACGAAACAATAAAATAAAATTTCAATGCAAATTAAGATTTTATTATTTTTATTTAATTTATGTATTTTTAACATTTATGTGAATTGAACTCCCTTCCACACTTGAAAGCTTTCTCTTAGAAGATCGGGTACAACTAACGCTGGCAAATAAGCTTATCTAGTACGTCTTAGGATTGAGTGGAAGTTTCTGAATATTTTTATTAAAAGCATTCTCCTTAATTTTATGCTCACTTTATAGATGAAACAAATTCATTTGAATCTTTCGTATCGGATCTAGTTATATCGATCCTACTTGACTTTTACACTCTAGAAGGAAGGAATCGCCCGATTTTGGAAACCCGTTCATGTCATAGAAGAGCATAGGGGGATTTGTAATGTCCTTCCTCCCATGGACTTCTCTTAAATCTTCTCAAACTTCCTTTACAATGAATGTCTAAACTGGAACCATGTTGTCAAACATAACCTCAGACCTTAATACAGGAAAATGGGATTACATATCAGCTGAGGGTTGCAAGAAGAGACTATAATTCCATTGCTTGAGCACTATAATAGCCCTCTACAATTGTATGAGCTAAACTTGCACAAGTGAGGACATACATTACACAAAATGTACCAAAATGGAACCATCAGCTAAATGAAAAACAAGGTTGCATCACATGCCCCAACAGCTTTGAGGATTTCGTAGTAGTATGTGCCGAAGAAAACACTTCATAATCTGAACTCCAATTCCTACAGCAACTTCATTTTTAATCCTCCTCACCAGCTCGTAGATTTGTCCCAAGGCCTCCGGAACTACTGCCCGATAAAGATCTACCAATTAAGTTTCACAAAGAAAACCAGTATCACATGCATCACAACAACAGCTGTATTTCACATGTGTGTACTCGTGAGAAATCATGAGGAACTGATATAAAGATATGAAGGCTGAGGAACCAAAGCGCCTAATTTACAACATTAAGCTTTTTATGTGCCTTGGGGTATCACCTGCTCAGAACCTTAAAAATAAGAAGGATGATCCGGCTATTTGCTCCGTCCTAATCAAAAACAAAAGCTTCCGGCATTAGGAAGAACTGAGATAGTTTCCCTGCCCCCTTTAGATACTATTTATGTTTAGTGTGTGACTTTGTAGGTGAATAGAAGATAGAACTTGATGGCTTGACATCTTTGTTGGCACTAGCAACAACTGGAAGTTGAGATTCGGATTCGTCATCATCACTGTCAATGTTAGAGGGACAAATCCTGTTCTGGAACGCTCTACGTCGCAAGAGAAAAACATTGACATAATAGCTCACTAATTCCTCCCTTTTTTTGGTGGGAAAATGCTTCACAATCTCAACCCAAAAAGACTTCTCCTGTGATAAAGGATTTGACCTGACAATAGCAGCAAATTTATTCTGTTCCTCTATTGTCCAAGAAGCTTCAACATCCTCACCCATTTTATCAAATTTAAAAAGGTTAAATGCAGCACCTAGTTCAACCTTCAACTTTTTTCTTTTTTCATCAATGTGAAACCTGACACATTTCGAAGAACCTTGAAACTGACAGCCGCATGAATCCTGTCTACCCTTTCCCATAGGATCTCTTTCAATTAGAGATAGTGATCCCCTTGATCTCCTTAGCGGCCACATTCGAGTTCCCAACCATTTAGAGTCACTTTCTGCGGCCAACCCAGTCCACACAGGAACAAAAGCTTGAAATTCAGGGCCCAAAGGAGTTTCATCTTCTTCATGATCATCAAATAGTGAATCTGCAGTTGATAAATTGGAGGGGTTATTTCGAGATTCCGATGAAAATGACTCAGAATTGGATTGAAGATGGCGTGCTGCTTTCCCAGTAGCCAGCCCCTGTTTGCATTGCAACCTCTCTCTAAGTTTATAGCCAGATCCACTATTGTCTTCATACATGCTTGGATGCATCCTCTGATTGTTCTGCAAAACACAAAATAATATCACTGACATAATCTTTTGCATGGTCATGCCTAAACAATTAGGCACATATAGACATACATATAAAAATTTTGGGGAAGATGGATATGTGGATGATTAGATGGAATGATATACAATCAAAATATGATATTTATAAGGTATAATACAACAGGTTATATAGGGTACATAGATGAATACAAAAAGAAAAAAGTAAGCCAAATAATTTGCAGATGATTAAAAAGATGAGCAAGTAAGTTTGCTAACTGGAGTATGACAAGCTTGCAAAAGGTCAGTTAACAAGTTCCTCAGCTGTAGGTTGACAATCTCAAGTTTAAGCCTAGCAATTCATGTTGAAGGATCATATTTGGTGTCCGAATAAGTGAATGAAAACCTAAACGTTATAACATAACCCATTTAATAATGAGGTAACGAAATAAATGGGTTCATGGTTCATGTCTAAATTAACGAGTCAGGTCAAATATTGCAAACTCACTCAAGTTTATCATGATGGACCTTCCACGGTTGAGTTAGCCACTCACTTCAACCACCCAAGGGGACTTAAAGACATGATTGACATTTTCTTAATCATGTGGGTGTAACCTAACACTACCCCGCAGGGGATTCATTGTTGGTCTAGCTAATCAAGATTAGCAACCCATCAATCTCCTTGTTCGTATCAATTTTTGGTCTTGTGATTTTTTTCATACTTTTATAGATGATACAAATCTTTCAAAACTTCATTTCTCTAAAGATTAAAAAATAGGAGAAAAAATTACAAAAACATAACTTATATTTTTTCTCGACATAACATGAAATCTATTTCATCACTTTCTATTAATAATAGCCAAGAAATATGTGTCAATCCATGATTGGTCCACAATAATTAATTTTAATAAAATAACATTATTAAAAATATTAAATTAAATAATAAGATATAAAAATACACAAAATCAAAAAGAAAAAAATAAATAAATAAGCACAAATAAAAAAGATTCATACTTTAGAAGCAAAACAAAACAATTTCAAACATAATTTATAGAATCAAAGCTCACACTCAAATCATTGCCTTGAACTCGTTTAGGTTGACTTAATTGCTTCCAACAATTAAAACCTCCTTCCAAGACACAAACGCAAAAAATCCTATAACCCTAAAACGATTCAAATTCTAATTTCAATAAACCTAAACTAAAGATCTTCATATCCAAATTAACAAATCATGTCAAATATTGGCAAGCAACTCCAATGTTATCAAAGGCGAGCACCCTATCACTTAAAGCGATGAGGCAAAGCAAGGTGCACTAGTGCAACTTGTAAGTAGCTAGGCAAGATGACTTGGAAAAGCTCTTGCCTATTTGTCCAAAGTGCAAATTTGTGCACTCAGCTAAATTTCTTTAGCATTTTATGTGGATATTAAATAGCAAATGATAACATAAAATGTGTTAAAGAACTTTAATATCAAGTTTCCAAGTCACCTAGCCCACTACTAGCCATTTCTCATAAAGTAATATGTATCATGACCCATGTAATAATTCCCATTTCAAGTTTCCATATCACCTACCCTCATATCAAGCTATTCCTTATAATCTAATGTGTGCTATAAATTGTTAGTAACTTAATTGTGGTTTGAACTTGCCAACTTTTTTTATTCTATTCTTAAAATTTTACTATTCATCTATCTTGAAAGTTTCAATTGTATACATTACCCTTATTATTTGTTAATTTGGAAAGCCAAAATAAATTTCTATTTGTGTTAATCATATTTAAAGCTAGTGATATTTACAATTAAAAAATTTTGTTTATATTCTACAGATAAAAAATAATTTTCAATAAATGATACTACACCTCAAATTCTTTTAGATTACATATAACATGTAGCAATAAAATCAACGACATTAAGACAAACATGATATAGCATATTGAGTATTTACTATTAAATTTATGCATATTGCTATCAACTTTATGGATTGTGCCTCAATTTACTCAAGTGTGCACTTTTTTTGGCACTTCTCCCTTAGGAGACTACAAGGCCATGCGCTTTGAGTGCTCCTTTCGCCTTTGACTGCATTGACCCACTCAAGTTTATCATGATGGACCTTCCTTGGTCAAGTTAGCAACTCACTTCAACCACCTAAGGAGGCTTAGGACATGATTCACATTTCTTTCATCATGTAGGTGTAACCAACCACTACTAGTAGGGGACTTGTTGGTTTAGTTAACGAAGATAACCAACCCCTCTATCTCCTTATTCTTGATATGACCTAATGTGCATGTATGTAGTAACATGTGTTCGAGTGTGTGTAGAATATGTGTTATGTTTGTGTTTAGTGTGTATGTGGTCTTGTATTAGTATGGAAAGGTGTTTATGTGGCATCCATCTACTAATAGTAGTCACTTGACTAGTTAGTATAAATAAAGAGAGAAAGTTACTGAGAGATTATTTTAGATACTCTTTCGATAAAAAGTTTGTTACATTGATGAGCTAATACTCATGTATTCTTGTGAGCTCTTGCTCATAGCCCTTTTATGGAATTAAGGCTTCTTATATCTTCATTTTATACACAAAAATCAATAAAATTCTTAAAATTCTTCTATTAATCCTCTTAGAATCTATCAATTGGCGTTTGTCTCAGACTCAAACTCGTTGCTGCTAGCTTTCTTTCCTAGGCACTCATCAAAATTAGAGTTTCTTCTATTCGACTTCTACAAACATGAATTGATTGGAATCTCGAGTTGATGAATTGGAGAACTCAATGGAGGAGCTATGACAAATGACTTCATGTCACTACAATGGTCCACAATCAAAAAGAATTATCGAACAAATAGCTGTCACATGTGGTGATGTTACCTCAATTGAAGACTCATTAAAGTCAATCTATGATATGTTAGCAAAAGTGTTGCAATTGAATGGTTCAAAAACTAACTTTCTAGGTAACATTTCATTGAATTCGAAGTCAAGTGGCAAAGTTCCAAATGGGGCATTCAACCTCAAATTCTCTACGGAGAGAATTCCAATAGTAGTATGCCTTCTAGATTCGAATTGCCTCTCGACAATTCTCCACCAACCATTACGCTCGATGATCACCAATGCCATGGAGTGGACAAACTACATCAAATCCGAGCTTCTCGCCTAGATCCCCCCCTTTTCAATGGCTCTGATCCCATTCATTGGCTCGCTTGAATTAAAGATTACTTTGTGGTCGCTCATATTAGTAATGTGTGCAAAGTTGCATTAGCCTCCCTGTATATGTGCAGCCAAGCTGTCCATTAGCTACAATTTCTTCAATAACGTAATTCCGCTTGGTTAGTGTTGAAAGAGCAGTTGATGCGTTGTTTTGGTGGCCTTTCAATGGCTAATCCTCAAATGCTTCTCTCAACTTCACCAAGTTGATTTCATTGAATAATTCATCAGTGAGTTTGAAATTTTGGTGTCACAAGTTCCACCAATGACAGATTCTCAACTACTTAGCTATTTCTTAGAGGGATTGCAGGAAGAAATTCGAGTAAGATTGGAAACTCTCAATCCAACTTCCTTAGATATTAGCAAAGAAAGTGAAAAGGGAATTTCCTTATGGTATTTTGCTTATTTTGCCTACTGATCATGGTGTTGGACAATTGAGTCCTAGGCCTTTACATCATCAGCATCGTCCTGTCATCCCTAATAGTTGGGCACCTATTCAGGGGCCGCCATTCCCTACTTTGGAGTCTCTTAAGCTTACGCGTTCTTCTCCTTGGAGCACCATGCATTTACATTCCACTCATGCTGGCCTGAAGCTTGAGTCCATCGTTTCAACCTCCTGTACTGCTCCTCCACAGCATCACCAACACAAAGATGGTTGGATGAAGTCCCATGGCCAAAAGCTACTTTCTAATGCTGGGTTTCGTGACAAATTAGCTAAGGGACTCTATTTTAAATGTTATCAAGTGTCCCAATAAATCTTTGAGGGTGATGGTTTTAGAAGAACACCAAGATGGTTCAGTTGTGTTTGGGAATGGGATGATGAAATTGATTACTTGCATCCAACACCAGAGTCTGTTAGTCAACAAGTTAGGTTAATTGTTTTCTTCAGCTCACCACATTCTGTCCTTGAGGACAAGCACATTCTTGAGAGGGGTGAAATAGATATGATCCAATGTATATGTGTGGTAGTATGTGTAGAATATGTGTTACATGTGTGTTCAGTGTGTATGTGGTCTGTATTAGTAGGGAAAGGTGCTTATGTGGCATCCATTTACAATTAATAGTCACTTGATTAGTTAGTATAAATAAAAGAGAGTTAGTAAGAGATTGTTCCAGATACTCTTTAGATAAACAGTTTGTCACATTGATGAGCTAATGCTCATATATTCTTGTGAGCTCTTGCTCATGGCCATTTTATGAGATTAGGGTTTCTTGTATCTCCATTTTATACACAAAAATCAATAAAATTTCTAAATTCTTCTATTAGTCCACTCAAAATCTATCGGTTCTAATAATTTTTTTGGTCTCGCGATTTTTTCATATCTTTGTAGATGATACAAATCTTTCCAAACTTCGTTTCTCTGAAAGGTCAAAAATAAAGAAAAATACAAAAACATGATCTATGTTTTGGCACCACAAACTGATGACCTATTTATTATTTCTCTTTTGATAAACACGTAGCCTATATTTCATTACTTTGTAATAATGATAGCCAAGAAATATGTGTAAACCTATAATTGGTCCAGAACCATTAATTTTAACAAAATAATATTATTAAATATCTTATATTAAAAAATATAATAGAAATTATAAAAAGTATACAAAATCAAAAAGAAAGAAAAAAAATATAAACAAATAAGTACATGTCACAAAAACTCATACTTCAGAAGCAAAAAAAAATACCTCAAACATAATTTATAGAAACAAAGCTCAAACAACCTCAAACATGATTTACAAAAACACAGCTCAAACTCAAATCATTGCCTGAACTTGTTTAGATTGACTTCATTGCTTCCAACCATTAAAACCTCACTCTAAGATACGAAAATAGAAATTCTAACCCTCACACGTTTCAGATCCTAAATTCACATAAACCTAAACTCAAAATCTCATCAAATTTGAATTCATACCGAACCTAAAAGTCCTTAAAAATCAATCATGAAAAGTGAATTTGTCCCAAATAACAAGTAAAACCACCATAGTTTCAATATTTGATCTTGAATTTCATCTGGGCTTGTGGAAAAGTCACAACCTTTCACCAAATAAACAGCTTAGAAAGTAAAGGGTACACAATTAAAAGTGCCCCATTTTGTTGTTTTGAATTTCTAGTTTTTTCTTTTATTTTGTTTCATGTGCTTTTTAACTCTTTATTATATTATTTAATTTGATGTATTTAATTTTAATTATTTTATTAAAGTTAATTATTGTTCACCAATTATAAGTTGATGAGTCTTCCCTAACTATCATTGACACAAGGTATTAAAACATAGGTCATGTATTTGTCAAAAAGAAAGAAAGAAAAAAAAAAATTCACAAGTTTGCAAAAACTCTAAAATAAGAGTCATGTTTTTATAATTTTTGAAAAATAAAATATCCATCTATTGTTTTCTATTAAGTGAATAGAGTGCAATAAATATAAGAGAGTCTATTTGCAATTTACCAAAAAATCAAATCGTATTCATTATTTTTCACCAGCTAAGAATTCGCTTTTATAAAAATCAATTGTCCATGCCATGAATAAGTATGACAACCTAGAGTAATACTTCTTAACTTAGTCAATATGTCTAAGCATAAGTTACTAACTTTATGGTGTCACTTCTTATAAATCAATACAAGTGCATAGTTCCATCGTTTGCATATGTAACACATCCATCATGGATATTTTTAAGCACAAGAGAGTTCAGTTGGTGCAAAGAGAGCACTTCTCAAGATGAGATTTGGGCTAAAAGACACACTAGTTTTCTTTTCCTTTCTTCCCTTTTTGTTTTCTTTTTGGTCCTTTAATCCACTAAATATTATTACAAAACAACAGATTTCTCATGAATTAAAATCTCTTCTAACATGATATATATAAGGAAAAGTACACTTCTAATACTCAACATTTACCCACTTTTCTATTTAAGTCCTAATCTTTTTTTTTCCCCCTTCTATTTGAGTCTTTAACACTTTTAAAACTTTACAAAAATATGACTTCCATCAAATACGTTAAATTTTCTATATATTTTGAACATGCATTAGCTTCAAATTGACCTTGGGTTAGATTGCCAAGACAGCTAAGGTACACACAATTTTTTTAGCCCCTTCTCCTATTTTCAACTTTTTTCCTTATTTTTATTTATATTATATCAATAATTTCATCTAGTTTTACTTTTTATTATATTATGTAAATAAATATATTTAATGCTATAATTTTGTTAAATTAATTATTGTAGACCATTTTAAAATTGATACATGTCATGGACGGGCTGAAAACTTGATAGATTCGACAAAAATCCAATTTTTATAAGATTTTAGAAACATTCAAGACTTAAATAGAATTGAAATAAAAAATAAAAAAAAAAGGCTAATGACTCAAATAAAAAAGTAAGCAAGCATCAAGGATTAAAAATGTAGTTTTCCATATATATATATACTAGATGACCATACACAATGCTCTGGGTGCTTAAAATTGAAAAACATAAATAAGATAAAATAAAAAATTAATCACAAGAAAAAGGAAAAAAAAAAAACAGAAAAAGGGGAATAATGTAGACAAATATGAGTAGTTAGGATAGTTTTAATAGTAGTTGCAGAAGTGGTCGCATTTTAATACGATAATTTCAAATATGCAGGAAAGCCAATTTAGTAGAAGTAAATATTACACTCAAAAGAAGGGATATATATACATATTAATGTATGTACATATGTATATACGAATGAAGATTTATTGGAACACTAATTAAATCAAATTATAGTCCAACGCTAAATACGATTTATTGCAAGAAAAGACAAGCCAGTGTTTTTATTTGAATCACTCCATTGGTAGATTAAATACATGATGACTCAAATTATTAATTTAAAAATTATAATAACTAAAATTATTTATTAAATATTATTTATAATTTTAGGAAAAAAAAAAACTTATGTTTTGATCATAAACTTTCAATGCGCTTGCACTTTGTAGATCTAGTAGATAGTGAAAAGGTACCAAAATAAATCTTTCCAAGTTTATGAATAAATTGAGAATCTCATAAAAAGAATTGGCTACAGGAAAGAGTGGAAACAATTTAAGGCTCGTTTCTAAAAAAAAATTTAAAGATGGAAAAAATAAATAAATAAACTTACAGGGAAAAAGGATGAAAAAGGGTAATGCAATATGTGTTCATTTAATGGACACTACTTCAGTTGTAGGATCTGATGAACTCCAGTAAAGTGGAAAGAACATGCTGCATTAATAATAGGCTAGAAATGAATAATTCCACCACCATATTCCATTCTCAAAATATGGTCTATATAAATTTTCGTCACATTGATTTAAGCTGTGCAGGCAGTTTGTGAGTTTCCCTACCATGAATAGGCAAATTGGGGGAATTAACGGTTCCATCAGTTAAGGGACACCAAAAGAATCACAGTGAATACCATTTTGATCGTGTTATACAAGTTATGACCAGAATTATGACAACTTATATCCAAAATAGAACACAACAGACACGAATTATGACAATGAAAATTCCCATCCCATTATGCAATGGAACATAAGAAAAGGCACACAAGAGACTGGATAGTAAACGTGCAGTTATGTTCCTAAAGATATCCCGCATACCCAGATTAATACTACCCAACCAAGATCTGCACAACAGCATCACCATATAAATGAGAACACAAAATTCAAAAAGATGTGCCAGTCTATTTATAGAAAAATATTTCAAACAACCTTGAAGTTAAACAAAAAATTACTATGAATCTGTTTGTGACTTTCTATACCTGCAAAATGGGTTGCTTGCCACTTGTGTCGTGTCTTTTTAACAACAAAGCCTCCCGAGCCAACAAAACTCGTTTCCATGTGTTGTGATTACCGTAATTCTTCCACTTAGTCTTCTCCGGTAATGGGACAACCGTAGGATCACAAGGGTCTTTTGCTGTCGAACTGAGCCAATGAACCATTTTCCAAAGGGGTCCTCCATTCATCACAGTGAAAGACTCTTCTTCCTTGGAGACCTCGGCATCAACCAAAATGACATCATTCTCACCATTGCATGTGTTGCCTCCCAATTCTACCGCTAAACCCCTCATTTTGTCGTTTGACATAATTTCATCTATCGTCCTCTGTTTCTTCCATTCTGTCACTGAATCATCGTCATCAATCTCAATCAGAATCCTTTTAGGAGAACTACAGGGTTTATTATCGTGACCTACCCCACCTGCTTCACTCTCTGCAAACCCCTCACTGCACAGTTTCCGGTCACCAACAGAAGTAACCACACTCTCTTTGGAATCCAAATGCATTAAATCCTCATCATCCGCAGTCACCTTGCTTCCATTAGACTCCAGCTCCGCACTCTTTACCTCATCCCCATCTCTCAAGTCACCACCATATCCACATTCTAACTGATAATTCGACTTGGAATGTCCACTTTTACGACAATTCTTCAACTGTTTCAATATCCTAGGAGAGAAATCTTTACATTCCCCATCTTCCCCCGCCGCATGCCTACTCAGATCTGCACTAGTACAACTACTACCCGATAAGCTGCTCTTCATATCTTCATTAGCAAAAGTCCTCTTCACCATCTCTTCGACGACTAATATCTACTCTGACGAAGCAATTTCAAATGCTACATAGAGATCATAAAACTTCAGAAGTAATATTCCGTTGCAGTACCCCAGAACGAACACTTTGAAAAAAATCTATCAAATGCTAATATCAAACTAGATAATATTTTAAAATAAATAATTTAATTACCCGTTTCAAAAATAGATCTCACTGCGAACACTACAAATACTTCAGCCAAAGTGGAGCTCAAGAACACCAGGCTGATTTAGAGTTTCAGAGGAAAATCACGCGGCTCGAGGCTCCGGCTATACTTTTAAAGCAATCTATTCACCACCCATAAAATATTTATCAATCAAAGTGCCGTGAAACGCATAAATCTGTAATATCGAGAAATCAATATGAAACCCTAGACAACCTACACAATAATTCTACAAAAAATACATCATCAACCAAAAACCCATTTTTCAATCAAAACAGAACCCATAAATCAATTCCTAAAAGAAGGCTAATAAAACATATAAACACGACACCGAGTACTAAGATTTCAAACAATCGAAATTTGTTTACCAAAATAAGGATTTTAGGAACTGGGTTGATGCCACAAATAAGGGTTTTGGCGGGAAACTAGAAATTTTATTTTAGGGCTTGTGTTTATTTTTTGAAAGCTTTGAACTTTGGACCCTCCTTTCAATTTTCTTTGTCCTTCTCTCTCTTAATCGCAGAATAGAGTACAGTAGAGTCGGGAATACATACGAGCTTGTCTGAAAGAATACAAGCTAACGTTATGTTATGTTATTATGAAACCTCCTTAGGGTTATTTTTGGGATAATATGTGGGGAGAAATGGTTTTTATTTTGGAAAATGTTAAAAATGCTTCATTATATCTTTATCCTTTTCGATTTTTTATATTCATAATATATTTGATAAAACATGTAATTGTTATATAAAAGTGTGAAAAATGTTATTTGATAAAACTTGCAATTAATATTGAAAAGTATAAAAAAATGTTATGTAGAGTATTCATGAAGAAAATATTAAATCTACCATTATTTTCAACATACCTTGGCCCGGGGCTTAGACATTCAATGGTCTCCCTATTCCTCTTCTCACTCAAAATAATAACACTGCAACAATATAAGAAGAGAGAGAAAGTACCGATTAGCATAGGATTAGGCCAGCTTGACATCTCTTGGGATATTTTCATTTTCAATTACTCTTTGGTCTTCCATTTTTCATTTAAGAAAAAAAAAAAAAAAGGGCTCGAAAGGAAGGGTGTTTTGGGTACCATGCAAGAAAATTGAGAGAGAAACAGAGAGAGAGAGAGAGAGAGATAGTGTATTTGTGTTAGAGAGGAAGTGTAGAAAAAAAATAAAGAGAATGAAGAAGTACAAGACCCCTTCACCTTTTATAGTTGAAAATGAACTGAATTGAGGGTCTAAAATCTAACCTTAGTTAAAAAAATGACTGCATGGATGAGTTAAGGGCTTGGGATGAATTGTTAATTTGGTTTGAAAAAAGTATTTAAATTTTGTTTATATTTACAATTAATTATTTAAAGTTTGAAAATGTTAATTTGGTATCTAAAATTTATCCATTTTATAATTAACTACCTAAAATTTATCTATTTACTCAATTAACTACCTGAAACATTGCCCCGTATTTACAATCAATTATCCAATCAAATATTATAAATAATATCAAAAAATTTAAGATAATAAATTAATGCTTTCAAACTTTAGATAGCTAATTATAAAATTGATAAATTTCAAGCATCAAATGTGACATCCACCTAATTTTTTTATTTATACCCACTCAATTGCTAATAAACTTATGGCCTCATATTTTTAATTATCAACATTTGTCTACTCTCCTTTTTAAGTTATCAATATTTTACTCTTTCTATATAAGTTTATAATGTTTTTCAACTTCTACAAACTAGAATTTCCATCAACTCCGTTTAGCCTTTGATCCATCATTGATTGATGACAATACCTAACTAGGTAATAATAACTAATGTGTATAAATAATATTATGAAAAATATATTAATTGAACAAAATAATAAAAGATAAAACTTTTAGAAAAACTAAAAAAAATTCAAAAAAAATAAAGAATTCAATCACCCCCAATACTTAAGGTAGTTGGATTCTTTGCAATGTTGATGGATCGTTACTCGGTACCACTTACCTTGAAATTTATAATAAAAATATAGTTTAAAAATAAAAGGAGAAACCCATTAGCCCGTCATCAAATTGCATAACATTGTTATAAATTGATGAGTTTTCCTTTTCTTTTGGATTTCAAGGCGGTGGGTAACACGATCTACTTTTAACTTTGGATCACAACCTATTAGTTAAGATCTAAAAGGATACAAATAAGTTGTTTGAAAATTTATACAACTAGATTAGAATAATTTTTGCCAAATATGGAGAATTAGAAGTGTACTTTGTCACTATTTTGTTTTAACTTCTTTTTCTAAACATGCATTTTTTATTTAGATCAAATGCAAATATGATAAAAATAATCCTTAATATGCCTATGTTTTTCTATTTGAGTCCTTTGG